>DWLS01003296.1:0-16038 GCA_018246255.1 Pachliopta kotzebuea | reverse complement strand
ACCTGGTCACGTAAAGTATGATTATAATTGTTCTATAAGGATAATTATCATCAAATGGAAGAAAGGGATAGTCACAAGACCATTACATTAGAAATCTATCGCCATAACAGCATAAACACAGCCAGAGTATTCATCATCAACAACGTCTTTCTCTCCATTTGAACCTGAGAACAAGTATTAGACTATTGTAGATAAAAGTATATAAGAATGAAGGGAAAAAAACCTCGCGCCGTAAACTCATATAAGGATGTTATTAAAGTTATTACAGTAATCCTTAGGGACTTTCGGGTGATTTTCTGTTACTTAGTGATAAAAGGCTACTAAATTTGATGGAGACAACTATAACTACTTGCTAGGGGAAAGGTCAATGTACTAATAAAACTTTATTGATCTAACAGTCTCTGTGGAACAGGAAGTTCATAACATGAAGATAATATTACTATGGTTTAAAAGTCGTTCAATAATTTATATAATGATCAAATAATTTGTAGATGTATTTAATAAAGCTTGTCCTTTAGAAAATGTCTGAAAAGTTATTTCATAATATAACGTTAACAACATGTTGTTCTACGATATTAAAATAATTGTTTTAAAGTTTACAAAAGTCTTCTTAGAATACTAATTCTTGATAATTTTCATCGCTTGGTAAGCAGTTGCCCATACCAATCAAGTAATAGTTTGGATGTTTACAAAACATCAAATGGTGCTGATCTCCACGAAATTATAAATTTTATTAGTTATAGTTTCATTAACTACAGCCACTTTCAGTTTTGTAAAACATATTTACATGTGACTATAGAAAACGTTCCTTGCTGAATGTTTCTAAATTGCGACCTAGTTTATTGGTTGGTTTAAATTTTTTGTACCTGTTTTAGGGATAATAAATTGATATTTGAGGTTAATAAACTGAGGTACGAAAAAAAACATTGAAATTTAACAAAGCAACATCACAAGGTGGAGTGCAAGGCACTTGGATTAAATTTTTAATTTTATTACCACAATTCAAAGCTATTACATATTAGATGCTATGAAAAATCATTATTGGTAAATTTTTGAAATAATGCTAGATGTGAAGCCCAGGGCACTTATTAGTTTTCAAATAATATTTCCTACCCACAATATCCCTTCCACCGTGGGACTACTTCAGTGCTTCAAGGTCTCAATCAATTATTCAGCAGTAGATATTTATTGGTTGAAAGGAAAAATACTAAAAAGGATTATAAGTTATATATAGTGCTTGTTTATTATATCAGATAACTAGTTTGTGCATTCTAACAAGATACTCAAACAAATCAGTAGTCTTACAGATATTACAAACTCTTATATAACTTTATTTTTATTATTTGTTATTATTTTCAATTATTTATCGTATAAATATTTATTTACATGTATGATTAATACTGAAAAATTATATATTTTTTGTATTCCTTTATATGGTGTGCTTTAATGTAATATTATTAAAATAAGTTTTGAATTCATAACAAATCCTCTCCACACCAAGTTTTGACAGAAGAGAACTCTGTTGGAGTTAAGTACGCATTCATGAGTATATTTTAAGATCACCAGTTTTTTTTTAAATCATATAAGTCGTAGTAAAAGACAATGCCTTCAAGAGAAACTGCTTAGGCAATTTCTCAAGTGTCTTTGTAATTAATTTGTTATAGTTTATTTTTAAGTATATTAACATTATTAATGGTACGTTAATATAATATTAAATACTGTTTCCTAAACATTGTTTAATACTCATTTTGTACATCAGTAATTAATGAAGCGCATGCATTTCGCCGTATTGCCTAATAAAGTCGATCGTAAAACCTGTAAGCTGCCGAACAATTTAATCACGGTTCAAGGTCGAAGAAGGTTACGCAGCCTGTTCTTTATCAGTTCCATATTATAGGTACTGTGTAAAATTACCTAAACGTCTGTTTTCTTTTGATTTTAGTTATAAAAAATCCAATTAATACCCCTGTAATGAGATAGTTAAAGACATTAATCTATAACGCTGTTCAATGGCAGGTGGTGCTAGTGGTGGATAAATCTTGTTAAAAGCTGTTGTTTTTACAAAATATTGCTTTACTTACAACGTCTTCTTATACAGGAAGTATCAAAAGATTGAACTGGCGCCTTTTTAAAAATGAGAATGAATAAGATATTAAAAACTGCGCTACCGCGGACTTTGTTTTAAGGATGGACCTTAATAAACTTATTTAATGACATATCATAAAATATTTATCAATTGAAATTGTACAAGATACATTCAACGGTTGTTTAATTTTTTTGTCTTTAATTGTTCAATATTTGAGGCTAAGTTCACACGAATTTGAGTGACAATGAGCCCGAAAATAAAAAAGCAAGCCCGCACAGGATACTTAGCTGTTATTCGTCAAGAGAAATATCAATGCTGTTATGTATGTAAATTTAAATATATTTCTAGTATGTAAAAAAAAATAAGTAATGTTTGTAGTAATACCAAGATGTTTCTTGATTTTTTTTTTCTGTCATTCACCGTAAATACGACAGTGAAATAACAAATTGTCCCACTGGAACGGAGCCAACTATAACAGCCAAATAAACCAACTAGTTATGAATGAGCTTTTCTCGGTTACAGGATAACATATTATATATCCTCATAAAGCTTGCTAACAGGAATTAATTAAAAAAAAAATAGTTCCACGAAGAATTCTTAATATTGTATTTTAAATTTTGTTTGTTTATCTCTCAAACTGTTTATCATTTTTAACACGCATAGTATATTGTATAAGTATTCTTGAGAATTGTTTATGTATATACATTGATATGAAAAAAGAGTTACATACGGAATGTAGTGCACACCGCTATCAGCACTGCAGGAGGTAAATTTTTGCTATCAAGAGCTGAATAGCCGACTAACGGAACCTAAAGCTCCTATCCGTTGTTTTATTATATTTATGGATGTTTTCCACGAGCTCCCTGACGTTATGCCATAACGCAGTACTTATGAGAACATTGTAGGCCACATTAGAATTTATGAGTTGATTTTCATCAAGTAAATTATGTTCACTGTGGTGTTTACGATTATTTAATATTTTTTATAACCATTTTAACAGAGTATATTATATTTCGACTTATGACCACCAAGCGACAGTCAAGCGCAGACCTTTCCAATTTGGTAAGTAGGTACAAGGAAAGCTACCGCTTGTAGGTATAAAACTAAAAGGGTATTTTGCTATAGGATTTACTAGAATTTCTTTTTGCACCGAGGCAAGCGAGATGAGTACGGTGTTCACCTGATGGTGAGTGATACGCTTACCGTTAACAACGTGGCACTGGCTAAGATGGTATACACCGCACCACATTGCACTCGTCGCCTTGAGACGCAAGGTGCTAAGTTTTGTTACACCTGTTATTTCACTAAAATTTTACATTTGGTTACGCACCACTATTTGTCCGGTGAAATCCGTTCCTAGTAAGTTGAACGTCGGCCTTCCACTCTGAAGGTACCGAGTTCGAATCCGGCCTGCACCAATGAATTTTTCAATTTATGTGCAGTTAGTATAACACCAACTAATATCACGTGCTTTGACAGTAAAGGAAAACATCGTGGGGAAACCTACAAACCTGTGTCATGACATTCGTGGCCGGACTGGTATGTAATATGGAGAAAGCAATGTCAAACCACTTCATTTTAACTGCCAAGAAAGTCATTGTGTTTCACTACATATGATGACCACGACCCTCGGTCATGAGGAAATACTATTTAGAAACAGATTTGTCGAGTGCAATACGAGCTGCGGTGGTACCTACTTAGACGGTCTCCTATAATGGAGAGCTACCTCCAGTACACGCTAAATGATTGTTAGTAAAACTGAAGGCAGTATTGTTAGTAAAAAATTAAGTGAATGTAGAGAGTCAATGTGCTGATGATTATGATCTTAACATAGCACCACATTGAAGAAATGATCTTGCGCTTTTAAACGCAAACTCTCCATACCCCAATAACTTCATTACGTAGCACCATCCAAACCAGACCAGAGCAATGTTTGAACTCTACTCTATTTTGTAATAGTATGTCTCCGTTAACTAAGCCACATTGTCATGGACAGGCGTATCACTTATCATCAGGTAAACGCCTTGTTCGTCTAGGCCAGTGATTCCCAAAGTGGTGTATATCGACCCGTAGGGGTCTATGACAACCTGCAAGGGTTCTACGTCAGCGAAAAAAAATTTGGGGGTTTAATGTTACGTATACCTTTACATAATAGACACAAAATTTAATATTGAGTAGTTTTAATTTAAATTCAATTAATAAATGTATAAATTAACATGTGTTTTTACTTTAAGTTTTTAACACTAAACTTCACTACAGTTATAAATTTATAAGAAATCAATATCAGGTAAGTAGGGGGTCTACCCATCACGGAAAAACATGTCAAGGGGTCTACGACACAAAAAAGTTTGGGGAACTCTCGTCTAGGCGAATAAAAAAATATATTAATTTGGCTGTAGATACTTCCTATTACCTATGTGTTAGTTAACCAGCACACAAAATACTTTTAAGTTGAGATTATGTACCCTTTAAAGAGACAACGCTATTAGGAGATAGACTAGGTATCAAAGATAAAGCTAATAAAAGAAGTCTCTCGTTTTTCGATAACAATACAAATCTATACACATTAAATAGAAGTATGTAGAGGAATGTCGCCCCATTTCCTTTGTTCTATGCCGGAGGTCGCCGGGTTCCGTGGAAACGCATCTAAGGAAGGTCAGTCAAGGGCAAGGGAAGGCTGCGAAGAGATAAAACTTGTCGCACATAACAGCTATGAAAACAAACCCTGATGTTATTAGATTTATGGCCGCTTAATCTTTTTTGACCTCAAACTTTGGTGTCAATAAACCTTTATTAGCCGAGGATTATTTATAAATATTCGCGTGTGAAGCTTGATAAAAATATCATATTTTTTAATGATAATCTAACTCCCTCTTGCTGCTGACTTATTGCTCATTCTTTCATTATCAGAGTTAAATTCACTAAGTAACGAACTTATTTAATATATTGAATGTTTCTTATCCGTAAAATAATAAATATGTTTTTATGGTACAATTTACTTTTTAATACTAACAAACTTCATGTAGAAAATATCTTTATAAATATACTGATGAATACATAAATTTATTTGAACGGATAGACAAAATAACAATAAACATCTTTTTAAACGAAGACATTACCCAAACATCATATATTTTTATTTAAAAATAGAAACATTATCCATTAAATAATTAATACAAATATAATAATGTAATGAACTTATTACGACAAAATCAATTTTTTCTATATTCCGGTTACCAGTGACGAAGGAGGAACCGAATGCAACGAAATACGTTCTAACTCTGATCTTAGTGACACTCTTATATAAAAAGATGCCTGCAATTTACAGTCTACTTGCAATTCTAATGGAGGAAAAACTTTTCAGCATTCCTGTTGGGCATAAGCCAAACCTTATGAGAATCTTGGAATGGAAACAAACTTAGCTTTAGACTTCGCTTACCATCAGACAGAACTGCTCGTCTTCTCTCCGGATCTTTAAAAGACCCTTTTCATTTCCGTATTAAACAAGCTTTAGATACAACCTCATTTTCTTCCGATCTACATAGATCTATAGATATTTTAAAAAGCTGATTAGTATCTTATATAATATAATAGTTAATTTCCTTTTAGTAATAAATATTTTCCGTTAAGAAATCTACTTTATTTCTTAATGCCGCCGCAATAATATTTTCTTTATTTATGGTATGCTATTTGGCACAAACCGGAACTGGCGTAATAGGCAAAACCTGAACGGAAATTCGCAAAGAGTTTTGTTGAAAATTTATTAGGAGTTGATTAGTAGCGAAAGCCGGATGTTTGTCTGTCAATTTACAATTCTATAGATTCGATTCTCGGTAATGACCGCGAAAATTACTGTTCCTGTAACATATTACTTTATACGGTTTTCCTCTGACGTAGGTTCTTGCTTATAAATTATTTTGTGATTTTCGATTGTATTTACTTTGTTCAGAAAATATGATTGGATTTGATTGAACACATGAAATATTTATATAGACTCCATTTGTCAAAGTTTTGATCACTCTCGATATTATATACATAAGTATATATTTACTGGTGGTAGGACTCTTTTGCTGCAGACCGTCTAAGAAGGTATCACCGCAGCTTCTGTTTCTATTTGTATAGTTTGAAAACCACTGAGTTGAGCTTTAGCCAGAGAAAATGCTTGGCTACAATCCCTACATTTCTGTGAATTTAAATATCCGTATATACAGAATTTAGTTGTGCTATTTTAGTTAACTCTGTTTCTGCAAATTTATAATGAAATTTAGTATAGTACCAATAAAAAATTGCGATTTTATTTAAATTTTAAATTATGTAGCCAAAATGCCAATGTTACTATAATTATAAATAATTAGATTAAGACTAAGGCAGGGAGCTTAATGCTGTTAATATGTCCTTTCACAGCCTTATTTATCTTAACGTTTTCCGCTCAGCGGTGATTAGTCGAAAGAGTCATTTATAAAATACTTAAACCAGAATTCGACTACCAAATTAAAAAATTATAAAACTACTGGTGGAGAGGTCCCTGGTTCAATTGCGGAGCTACACTTCGAGTTAGGCTGGATTTTCCTTGAGAACCAGCTTGGTTTGCTACCATTCTCGTATTATAACGATATCACTTAGGTTAAATTTAATTTAAGAGTTAGCGTATTATAAAAAAACTTGTTATTGTTTGTATCACAGAAGTTATTTTTTACTGTCTTAAAAACTCAAATGTGCTTGGACAGTCAACTCGATTTGGGGCAAGATTTATTAAAAACTAAGCATCATCATTGTCAGCCGATATCGTTCGCCGCTGAACATAGACCTGCACCAAAAATATCCACTCCAGTTGGTCGTACCTGTCTGCATCCAGAGGTTTCCCGTCACCTTAACCAGATCATCGGGGTCGTAGGGGGCCTGCTAGTACTGCATTTACCGGTACGCGGTCGTCACTCTAGGATCTTACTACCCTTTGAGAAACGTATCCTGTCCATTTTCATTTAAGTCTAGCAATACTTAGGGGTATTTCGGCGACCTTACTTTTTCTACGGATCTCCTCACTTCTGAAACGAATTTTAAAAGATTTAATTAAAAACTGCTACAAATAATATTTTTTATGACGTGCACATAAGGTGCACAAAGAGGCGGAATCTAGTGATACATTTAAAGTAACTCCGAGGTCTGTGTGGTGCGTGTGATTTTTATAAAGTGTGGGGTCCGATCGTCTCCCGAGCTTTCGCCGCCCAAGCGATTCGGATGCCAGCTCCGGAGCCAGACGCACGCACGCCAGCCATTCGGCATCCATCGCGCGAAACTTTTATGTTCGGCAAAACTTCCACTGGCAGTACGTTTAATTACACACCAACTAAACCCAGTGCGAAACACAATGTGTTAGTTTATTAACAATTAATTAACATAATAAATAAATAAACTCACAATTCCATTAATAAGTAGTATTCTATGATTATTATAAAATATTAAGTGTCTAACAATATAAAGTTTAAGTGATTTTAAAAGTATTATAATGACAATTAACTATAGTGAAATAACGCAAGAAATTTTCTAAATAGGTAAGTTGTTTTAGATCTGTAAATGAATATAACAAAAAATATTCTGTCAACTTATATACGAATTTAGAATATTCATTAGATATATAATATTTTAATATACAAAACCATTTAAATTTAATTTAGTTACCCAAATATATACAGTTCAAAAAATTGATAAATATATAATTTTGTACCAAATAAAATAAATGTGGAGTCAGCTATTTTTGATACTTTTAAATGCTGTAATCTATTGTAAATATCTGTTTTTAATTTGTTTGAAGTTTCTGACTATACTTTACCTTGCAATTTTATACGACAAAGAACTGGAGTTTTTTTATTATTTTTAGTTATTTTTATACATGTATCATAATTATAAATAATTGCTTAAATAAGTAATCGCTTAAATTCGACTGTGTTTTCGTTAGAAAGAGAACACCGCAAAGAAAGATCTTAAAATTAAAAAAAAAACTTTGTTAAGTTGAAAAGATTTTAAATCTATTAATTAATTATAAAAAAAAGATGCTACTATGTAAATTTTTTTGTAAGTAAACGATGTGTCAATATAAGCGCAAGTTTAGTCGGTGTAACTTTAAAGGGAAGAACCAATCCAGCTGTGGACTTCTGTTGGCTGATGATAATGAATATAAGGTACATCTAGTCATAAATTAATTATAATTTGAAAATGAGATAGCAAATTGATAAATAAATTAAAAAGTTATTAAAATTTTGATACAAGAAGGAGCTGATAATTTAACTATAAATTTAAAATTCTTATGTATATCTAAACAACGATAAAACCGTTGACAAAGAGGAAGTACGCAATGAAATTAATTCTCACAATATTTTTTGAGGTCTTTTATTACAGTTCTATCTTTTTTCTATTAAATAAAAAAGGTTGTTTTTAAAAATAATTGTTCAATTCTTCAGGATGACAATTTAAGTAATGATTGTGAATCTTTTAATAATAGCTGTAGAAACTTAAAGTTTCTTAGAATCTGTTTCTTTATTAAGGATAAATATAAGTGTTTTGTTAATATTTTTTCAACTTATCGTATAATTACTTTTGTACATTTTAATTGAATACATCATTAAAAGCTTTTGAAGACACTCTTTGAACATAATCACTAGCTCCAAAGAAGTCCACGGTACTCAAGTGGGCGGCGATAGGTCATATATCTTAACCTTGTTTTCAATTAATAAGCAAGTTGAATAAATTGAGTATTTAAAACATATTATTAACTTAAAAACATAGTGCTTCTTATTGAAATGAATTAAGAGTCTTTCGTATGATTCTCAAACATTATTGATCACTTTTTAAATACGGTATTATAACAGAGATTCTTCGTAATAAACGAAATGTATAAGTTCATTAAACAAAAGTCGACGGTATTTTATAACATTTGTATATGCCTTTACAATACTTTATATAATTTAATAATACATATTACGGACATATTTTATTTTTTTATAATTTCTTTGTATGTATATGAGCATTAATAACACAAAAAATTAAATTCAAGGTCGTGTAGATATTTGAGTGAGCGTAAAATATCTTTCTCTAACCAAGTATCATTAACAAAGGCCTTTTGTCCTAACGAGAAATAGAGTTCATGTAAGTTTCCCCTATTTTACCAAGAAAAGTAAAGGTGTAATTTATTTCTGAAAAGGTGCCGTTCGTTGAATCTAAGTAAAACTACTACGATGTAACTTCTCCTGTCCCTCGCGTAGACAAACATTTCCTAAATTCGTTAACATCATTCATCAAATCACTATTTTTATACTGATATCTTTGGAGTGAATATACTGATATCTTCAAAGCCTTCAGTTGAGGCTTTTAAAACCTATTGTTCATTAAATCCTTTTTTAATACATTTCCAAAACAATTTCCGTATACGTATATCACCGCTCTGTGTATATTTTACGCTAGCCCAAAGTAAAAACTTAAGTATATTGGACTTGAGATACAACTTGCCTATCATAAAAAAGAAATTGGTGATATCGTTAATAAGATGGTTAAATTATATTGTAAGTAATGATCAATCGTTGTAATGAAAATTACTATGAAAGTTGCAAAATCTGAACAAGACAGTAAGATAAAAAGAAAAAGGAGTTCAGAGTTGAACCATTTGTAATATTTTTACTCTATATATTTCATGTCCATTCTAAATGTGAAGAGGCCGCCGCTTATTTCCTTTCTAGTGATCTTACCGCCGTCAAAAGCTTCGGGCTTTGTATACACAGCCGATAGGTTTCATTTTATATGTCCAGTAGCTCATACTGGCTAGAGGCCAAGATATTAATATTTAATACAACAATCAAATGGAGAAAAATAAAGATTTCCAATAAAGAAACGATTCTTGTCGATGAAATGTCGTTTATAGATATTTACTATGAACATAGCTACTATAAAAATTAAACTATTTTTATAGTAGCTTTTGTGGATGACTTACTATAAATTATCTAAATTAACTTAATAGTTACTTTGCATTCTGTATGTAATAGTGGCATAGTTAAGGCAATACTTACGTTTAACCTGATAACATTAGCATAGGAACTGAATTTAGAATAATACAATTTATCAGAATCTTATCTTTTCTCTTGTATTCTTAAGATTATCATAATTGTAACCAAAAACAAACTTTTATTTGAAGAAAAGAAATTGAACATAATTTTATTTTGAATGATGCTACGAGATGTTCAACGCATTCACCTGATTGTAAGAGATATGTTTGCCCAAGACATGGCGTTGGTTAAGATGGTATACATACATAACACCACATTACACTCATCGTTTTGACACATGAAGTTTTACATCTCATTACTCCAGTAATTTCTGTAACTTACAGCACCTTTCTAACGGGAACAGAGTACTGTTTGTCGGCTGCAATATGAACTACGGAAGAACTTACCTAAACAGTCTCCGACAATAAAGATCTACCACTAATACAAAAGTATAATATAATGATTAACAATAATATATTGAACTTAACTATAAATGCTTATTTTTTTCTATTTATAACATTTTTTATCCATTAAACACGTTTCAAAATTTACAATCTTGTTATGGTCTGTTTCAAATTTTAAAGGTACTGTAGTGAAGTTGCTATGGTCATGAGAGGTAGGGTCTAAAGGCGACGGATAGATTGCTGTGATGCGTAAACTTCCTATTTGCTTCCTTTTTATGAGCCGACTTATCACTTACTATAACTTTAACGTCCGGCTCGTCCTTACGACGGGTTGCATAAATATAACTAAGTACAGGAATCGATAAGTTTGTTCCACTTTCCCTCCTTTCATTGTCATCAAAATTTGTTTTACACGTTAGTCATTGTAAAGCCTTTGACGTTCTTTGTCACCTCACTTTAATGATTAAAAGCTATAATTTATTTATAATATTCTTCTTTTTATATCACATACCACACGTCATTTCTAAATATATTAACTACGTAATTATTAAATATGTAAACATTCTTTACATTACTTTATCTGTACACAGCCTAAAACTGAACTCATCTGCTCCTTCCTTATTCATTGATTTCAATGTAACTTTGTTAGGAAAGATTCCAAATGTAAAAACATTACATAAGAATTTTTTTCTCATATAAGTCTTCTGCATATTAAAGTTTGTTTTATGTATATATATATTATTGTTATTATAAATTGTTTTCACCTTGCGCCGCATAGGAACGGCTTTGGTCTTTATATCTGGCCTGAGATCACGGTTTTAGATTAAAATGATATAATGTTACAATTTAGTCTTAAACTTCCATAAATTTAAGTTTATTTAATTTACAAGGTTGACATAAAACCTTTAATGAAAAGTGTAACTTAAAATATTACTACCTATTTTTTTAAGTCAAATTGTCACTGTTACAAATAATAGTCGGTTACAATATTATTTTATCAAAATTCGAACAAAATTCGGAATTAGACAATTTCTTGTGGTGTTTTTACTTATTAGATCCGATATAAGTTTGAATGGTAAAATATTTAAATTTCATTTAAAATATTTGTTAAATTATTAGAAAGTAAAGTATCTATTTGACAAATAGATAACGATATTTTAAAGTATTTTATGTTTATACTTTTTATTGTAATTTAAAGTTAAAGAAAGATCATAAATTAATATGATTTTTTAACTTTTTTATCTTTCTGGTCATGGCAATATTTGAATACGTTTTATTTTGTTTCATATACTTGATAACATTGTATTGCTTTAGTCTAAAACTATATCTCGCATTGCCCTCAGGCTTTATTTTGATTTAGATTGGTGACTTGGCGTATCCAGGATCTGGAATGCGTGACAGGAGGATGTTACCATGTAGTTTTAGTATACTCTAACAGATATCGGTAGTTAAATTACTTTATGCATTTAGACAGATCCTTTTATGATCTAAAGTGAGAGGCCTTAAGAAAAAAGACTTCACTGCCCTCGTGTGACCATATACGTAATTGATGTAAAACATATTTTTTATAACTTTTTGCAAATGCTATGAAGTATTATAAAATAAATATTAAGTATTATAATATAATGTTGTTATAATGAAGCAACTCATTCTACTAAAAGTATGGCACGTATGTATTTGGAATAAGCTATAATTTAATATTGTTATTACATATTGTATATCTAAATTTAGAGTTCAAGAGATGAATTGATAAATATATTACTTAAAACATTATATTTTTATAACATTAGAACTATTTTTTAAAAGAATCAGACATACATTTTTTAAAATTCAGACGACATTGGGCTCTCTTTGAGAGAATTCAAAAGACACGGCGATTATAAACTTGTGGACATGAAAATATTCGTCTTGTAAAATGCCTACGCGTTTTACATTTCTTTAAAGACAGAAATTAAAGGTGCTATTTGAATGAAATGTCAAAGTTTGTTGGCCTGTTTAAGGTGACACTTGAGTACATATTTTGTAAAGTAGTAAGTATTACACTCATGAAGGTGATCTTTTCCGGCATATCATTGAATGTGTATGAAGAATAACGTTTTTACCAAGACTTATTTACAAATAAAACATTTTTTTTTATTTTAAGTTAATAATATAGTTCTCATTAAAATATGTACAATATAACACGATATTTTTAACTTGAACACGGTTATGATTTTGGCGACAGAATAGGGTACTGTGGTAAAAGACTTACACAGTTAATTTACATGAAGAAAATCTTCGACAAATATATCCAATAGTTCATTACCATCTGATATAACATCACAGTGTTAACAATGTACTAAATGAAGTATGTATAATATCGTATCTATTCACTAAAGCTATTTATTGATTGTTCCTAACTGCACTACATATTATAATATAGTAAGCATGATACAGCACAAACTATATCAGATGATAAACTCGTTTACGGAGAGTTTGATGACTAAAATAATCATTATATCTGTAGAATTATTAACACTATATATATATATTTAAACGAAAGCCTTTAATGCTCTATTTTACAACAAACAAAACAGTCAAAACGGTCACATAATAATAAATAGGTTAGTATTAAAAAAAGATGTGGTAAATGTTTATAGTAATAAAAGGTTTCTCATTGCTTTCTATGTAAAATTCGGTTATATTATATTCTGTGTTTATGATGACAGTTATAGGAAAAAACTAACAAATAAAGAATAATAATTAGTCTTAACACTATATAAACTATAACCTATTTGTTAGAATAGAAATGAGGACCTATTTAATTTCAAATTAAACGCTATGATACTGGTAGGTTTTTGTTGCTGGAAATCATTTATGTAAATACCACCGCAGTTCCTCTTGCAGGTGATAAACAGTACCACGGAAACGTTACTGTGTTCCGGTTTAGAGGGTGCTGTATGCTAGTAAAATTACTAGGGTAACGAGACTGAATACCTTGTATCTCTAGGAGACGAGCGCAATGTGGTGTATGTATACCATTTTACCCGGCTTTACGTTGTTATGAGCGAGCGTATCACTTATTATCAGGTGAAAGCCTTGTTCGATACGTAGCATAAAAAAAAAACTGTCAGTTCCTTTTCTTTATCTTCTATCACATATGTACAGTTATATGCCTTATATTTTTGAATACGATTTAGTAGTAAAGACATATATAAGTATAATTTTACTTAGAGAAAGCACTATGTTACATTGTTCATTAGAACAACATAAAAGTATAATTTATTATTCCGTTTTTATGGATACTCATACATTAGAAGTCTATAAATCAACTCTATGTTTTGTTTGTTCAACAATTGTTATGGTCCATTGAAAGTGTTGAATTCGTTATGAACTAAAAATAAAGGATATTCTGTATTTACTACTGAATGATAATGTAAAGCTGGATTTAATAAAGTTACTTCTTAATAATAAACTTACAATAAAAAGTTGTTTTAAATTTAATGAGTCATTATAAAAATATCTTTTACTAACTTTACAAAGAAAATCACATTGCTTTTTAGGTCTAGCTCGGAGAATACCGATAGTTTTATTAGCATGAGAATAAATAATAAGCAAGAATTCATTATTTTTTAAATGTATATACCATAGTTAAAAGGATCAAACTTGAACCTTTAATATCTATATCTGAATTATTATCATTAGGTATACACCTTTCACAGAATGAAAGAAAAGGTACATTTCATTGTTAATAAAGATCCTATGTAGTTCCAGAAGTGTTTTCATAAATTATATTGTTTTCAAAGAAAGAA
Organism: Pachliopta kotzebuea; assembly: GCA_018246255.1. Lineage (NCBI taxonomy): Eukaryota > Metazoa > Arthropoda > Insecta > Lepidoptera > Papilionidae > Pachliopta > Pachliopta kotzebuea. The sequence goes on along the minus strand of DWLS01003296.1, from coordinate 1,724 downwards.
GTCGGATGAAAGATTAAAATATTATATACTAAAGTACCGTGAAGAAAATCAAAAATATTCGTGATTATTACAAAGTAAGTAAATTAGTATGTAAAAACTTTACTTACTATAAATTCCATTCTGTGATTTAATGTTCTTGACCTATTTTTAATCCCTGATTCTTACACATTCGTCACACTACTGCCTTGTTTAAATTGTAGTCGTGTAGTTACTAAGGGATTTAATATTTAATTAAAAAATGTAAGTTTTACTTAAACACTTCATTTGTGAAGTGCCTAAGTCACAATAAATTACTGAAGTAAGCAACAAACTGTATAAATGGACCGCAACAAAAATTAACGTTGCCGCGTAAAACCTTCGGGTAAAGTTATCGCTAAAACGAGATCAGAGGTTGATCCTAGATTAGTGCTGTAGAGAAATACGAGATAACCTTAATAAGTTGGGATTTTCGTCAGAAAACAAGCTTCTGGATCACTTAAATTGTTAATTTACAAATTTCGATTATCTATATATCTTTACATTTATCGTTGAATGTAAATATATTTTTGTAACTATGTACATACCTTTGAGTCAGACTAAATAATTAATATCAAGTAGACTTTAACCATAGGTCTCTCATAAACTTTTACAGACTCTTGAAACTGTTTTAAATTATTTACTTTGCTAATTAAATTAGTAATAAAATTATTATATTTATTTAAGTTTTAAATCTAACTTTCACGCTTCACCTACCACAGCATCTCCCACCTCTTTGGTTGAGAATGTTCTTAGGTATTAAGTCCACCGATCATTTAGATGTTTTAAAGAAGTTCAAATTAATTAAAAAGTAATAATTTCAAAAAGAATAATTATCAAAAGTGTAAAAAGTATATGAATTATCATTTAATAAAGTATTTAGTTATAAAAAACCAGCAGTAACAAAATGAATATAGTTACTTTGTTGAAATACTGAAGGAGGATGTCCTCCAAAAATGCCGCATGGATACTATCTTGCCTCAGGGCCTTTTTATGCCGTCAAGTTGTATTGTGTAACTCAGTTTCCGTTTGAAGGGTTTTGTAGTCAATGTAGTTATTTAACTTAATATAATAATTGTACATTTTCACATGATATGTCTTAATTCTTTATTAATAATCTGTATGTTTCCAGATACTAAGACCTAAATAAGAAAATATTGTCTCAAAATAAACAAAATCGTTATGACTATTGTAATTTAATTAGGAACAAAATGAGGCGTCAGTTTACTTTGTATATTATCCTTATGTTCGTGTCTTTCGCATAAACAAGTGTTATTGAAGTTTTTGCTTGTTACGAAACCTCTCTTGTAGTGTTTATAGCTACTTAATTTTATATGCTGATTGAGGATTATGGTTATGACTGCTGAAGCATATTTTATTTAATTAGGAGTAAGTATGAAAGAGGAAACTAGTTGGAACCATAACCAAGCTACGAATTTCCTTGAAAGTAGCGTATATTACAAATCCTTTAATATACATAAATACTCGTATATCTAGAAATAAATTTTAGACAGAAATATTTAAGTTAAAATTTAATGATAATAGAGACTGTCTGCGTATGTTCCACCGCAACTCCTATTGCAGCCAACAAACAGTACTGTTTTTCTGTTTAAAGTGCGTTGTAAGCTAGTGAAATTACTAAGGTAACGAGAATTCTCACCTTTTCTCATCCTAACTATCACTTTGTTCTTGTGAGTATATTTACTCAT
>DWLS01003295.1:0-16039 GCA_018246255.1 Pachliopta kotzebuea | reverse complement strand
GCAAGTTGTTCCACTCCTTAGTTGTCTTTATTAAAAACGAAGAGCTAAACCTCTTTGTACGTAAACTGGGGATGTTTACTACATAAGAATAGAGTTTCACCATGCGCCTTGTCGTCCGGTGGTGAAAAGTGTTTGGAGGAATTACGTCATGTAATTCTTGCGCACACTTTCCGAAATGGATCCTGTAGAACACCGCGAGACTGGCCAATCGGCGCCTGTGATCAAGACTGCCCAGTTTATCTAAGGCAGGTTCTTGATCAATAATAAGCCTCTTGGCCCGCCTCTCCACCGAGTCTATTGCTACTCACTATACCCAACAGTTGGAGATAGTCCTAAATTCCCAAGGACACACCCCGAAAAGTGGGAGCCAAATGAACTGGCTTCTTTTGGCTGTGAAAAGGAACGCTTGTGTTTTGGTAGCATTAAACCTCACAAGATTGGCATCGCCCCATTTAGAGATCGCTTGTAGAGTGAAATTCACCCGCTCCACCATGACTTCCCTCGCGAGCTGCACCTCATTACCACCGGCTTTTTCATTCAGCATGTATCTCTCTACAGCTGTGCTGTCGTTCGCGTACCCAAACGTTCCAGGTATGAGCTGATCATTTATGTACAGCAAGAGTAGCAGAGAGAACGGATCCTTGAGAAAAATCAGCGTTGATCGGCATATGATCGGATGAACAACCGTCGACATCCACGCAGAGTCGATTGTTCAAGAAATCCTGTACCCAGTTGACTAAACCGACGGATATACCGTACACAGGAAGGTTACTTAGTAGGCTGTCGTGCCAGACTTTGTCAAAAGCTTTCGAGATATCAAGGGAAATAGCTAATGCTTCCCCGTTTCCAAAAGTATGTGACATACGCCTGGAGGTCTCCAGTAGACCGATTTCGGCGAAATCTGTATTGTCAATCACTGAAGAGGTCGTGATGCTCTAGGTATGTCGTCTAGTGATCTGTTACACCAGATTACCCAGTCCTCTAGAACCGGACGTAAAGACTTGAGAGTCCTGGAAACTGCCCTATGATTAGCCAATCTCTGTTTCCTACGCTCAAGTAGAAATTGTAGAGCTTGGAACCTCTGCGATACATATATCTTAGCGGGAATTTCCGTGTTTAAAACTCTGAACGCAATCTATAAGTAGATGCAGGTAGGTCTGCGTCCGGATCTCAAGGAAGCGAACCCGCCAGAACACACGCCGTCTTGTAAGAGACGGTGCGGTATCTCCTAATGTCACCGGCATCCATCGGCCTCTGTGGGCATCTTCGAAACAAAATTGTGTGCTCCGTCGAAGCCACCGCCCGTATAGGTGCCTCTTAAAGTGCCATGGATCGTACCACCCTTAAAAAGAGACCACAAATACTTGCATCAGGGCCGACATGATACGCTTTAATACAACAGCTGCTCCCATAAGCCGAGGGCCTAAGCGCCTGAAATGTCCGCGGAAGGCATAGCTGCGGATGAAGATGAGCTCAGGTATCTCATGCTGGAGTCAATTTCGGTAAGGGTTTTACCAACAACAACGTGGGATCCTCACGTTGGTCTCTTTCGAGGGCCTTGAAAGCAGATAGTCCCGAACTTGTATAAAGCCACATTAAGGCCCTTCATATGTATTCTGCCCAACTCTTGAGCAATTAAAAAAGATGCAAAAGGTGCGGCTTCCGCATACTTATCCTCCCAGTCACCGCGATAATACCTGAGTCTTTTTTCATGAATAATTTCTCGTTAGAAGATACACAACGAAGATTTTGTTTCTATTCAATAAATTGTCGTGTGGACTGAGCGACGTACGAGAGGCTACGTAACATCATCTCGTCCCAGCTACCGCATTGATGACAAATGGAACTAACATGTGACCATTTACAAGGGACTTTACTAAAAGGTACAGAGTCACCCGGCAATGGAAAGGACTATGTTTGGAATATTTCAGCGATATCGGGTCGGAAATGAGGAGATCTCTAGAAGGACTAAGGTCACTGACATAGCTCTACGGAATTCGAGATTTAAGTTGTAATGGGCAGAGCACATTGCTTGAAGGACTGTCGGACGACGGGGCTGTACGATCCTAGAGCGACTGCCGCGTACCGGTAAACAAAGTTCTGGCAGGATCCCACGAAATGTATCGACGATCTGATAAAGGTCGTGGCTACGTGAACGTAAACGGCGCGATGCAGACAGCGAGGGACCAGGAGGAATGGAGATCTTTCGGGTAGGCCTATGTCCCGCTGGAGTTGTTTATCGGCAGATAGTAATAGAGGAGTGTAAACCCTAGCATATAATGGAGGTTAAAATTGGTTATTTAGATATTTGAAAATAGAGATAAGACAGAAATTTTTCAACAAAGCAAAATTTAATATAACCAAATTTTATATAACTTACAAAAAATATATCCGAACATCATACTCTCAGAGAGTCCTGCTAACACTTTCAATAAAAAGGTTATTTTTGGTAAATCTTATTACTCCGGGAATTTATATGGTAGACGTAAGCTCCTTCAATGTAACTGAAATTTCCTCTTAGTAGAGCAATTTTGTTGCCAAACACTTCCCTAAATGTTATTTTTTTTTCTTGTAACCCTCACAAAGTCTACATAAGTACTAAAATATGTACATTGTGGAATGTACCATATTTTAAAAGAAAATACTTCATTTTCGTTATAAAAACCATATTTGAAAATTGTTTAAGTATATTTACATACTCATTGGTTACATATATATATTAAAAACAAAATATAAATACAATGAACTAATAAAATAACCAAAAGTTTGTTTCTTTAAATTGATCATAATTTTTTTTTCTTGTATAAGTTTAATTGTTGGTGATAGAGTCTTGGTTAACCAGATATTGAACACAATTTAAAATATTCAGGAATATATATCTGTAGAGAGTCAGCGAGAACACTAAACTACATGTTCGCGACTAGTCTACTTGATATAAATTAGGAGAATGAGAAACTACTGAATGGCATGACGAAGTTTACTTCAAAGCCATTTCATCTTTTCAACACGAATATTTGCATTGATTACATATGTTCTGTACGCTCTTTCATAAAAGTGCTTTAAAAATATCCCAAAATATAAATACATTCGTAACGTTAACAGCGTCCTTTTATAGTAAACTAAACTAAAAAGAGGTTAACGTAGATTATTCCTTACTTAAAATATATAAAATATAAGAAAAATACAAGCTAAAAAACATACAAATTTTAAAATAAATTTATGTACTGATAAATTGTAAAAGGTTTCAAGAGTTTCTTATTTCTGACATTTGTGAAATGTTTAAACGGATCTTGCATAAATTTAAGATTTTTTTATATTTCATGCTGTTTTGTCTAAATTTAGATGGTAGTCGCCATTCAAAATATATTTAATGAGTGTATTTGAAGAAAAACTTAATAACGTATTCTAGCAAAACAATGTGGGAAATGTGTTGCTGCGGAAATGAAAATGTGTCCACTTTCATTCGACACCTTATCTTTCAGTGCGGGATCTCTTCTCTGTGCTTCAATGGACGACATGTAGACCAGCCGATGGAACTAGTTTACTTACTAAAAAAAAATTACAGTAATCAAAATCAACCTTATAACAGACATTTTAAAGTCCTATTTTTACTCACACCAAATTAAAGAACTTTAAACTAACAAGTTAAAAGAGCTTATGTTATGGCAACATACGATTAATAAAAATAAGTTACCGTCTTTGTCAAAGATAATAAAAATAATATTTTGATGGCAATAAACTTGCTTTAATATATTTTCGAATCAATAGTATCTGTTCACACAAATGTTACTTCTCTAAGCAACGCTTCGTGTTTTTATAGCTCTTTTAATATCTGTTTATTCCTTCTAACGACCAGGTTTGATAATCATGATGTATGTGTATACTATAAACAACTTTTTCAGAAGCATAAACAAAGTACACCGAAAGAAATATAAACATCAAAATTATACAAGAAAATCATTGACGTAATTATGAAAACAAAATGCAATTAAATACTATTGTTAAAATCTAACATTATTATATCTCTTTCAATAACTATTATGAAATGATTATGAAAGATATTTAACACAGGTAATAAAGCATTTATTTGTCAACGTCTTCGTTTATAACCAATGAATTGGTAAAATATAACATAAGCAAAATTTTTATACCTGAAATAAGCTTGTATATAACTAACATATATAATTTCATGCCTGTTGGTTTGTCGACCCATCGGATTACATTAGTGACAAATTATGAAAATGTAATAGTGTTATAGATCTTTAGTGGCGCTGGTTTACGTAGCACCACGTTGCACTCATCGCCTTGAGACATAAGGTGTTAAAGTTCGTTACCCCATTATTTTCATGAGCCAATGTGGACTCCAATAAAGCTGCAGTGGTACCTACTTAGACGGTCTCTGGCAACAATGACCTACCTTCTGTTACCACCATTATTTACACTGCTATTTTTGTCGCTAGTCCTTAACATTATCAATTAATATTTGTTGACATTATGGGACATTATATAAAATGTTTTTGAGAGAGACTTATGTCATTATATGCGATTTATATGCCGATGTTAATGATTGCATTAGTTAGAAGAAGGCCTTTTAACTTTTATATTTCGCAATACCTATCTTGTCGAATTTTCTATATATATTTAATATGTTAAATTCTATTGATATTAACAAAAAATCTTTATAAATTTCACAAGGTATGTTCAAGACATAAAAACAAACGGGTTAATGACCCTCTTGTTCCGCCTTTTCAATGTTATCCTCGAATATACGCTTTAGTTTAGCGCTATGAAATTAATTTAGAAGTACTTTCCTACTCTGGAAAGGATATGTCTTTCTGCAGCGAAAAGGTCTATTATCTATTAGGCTTTTGTTATATATTAAACTAATAATAAAAGTTTATACTTATATTTTTTCATTTATATAAATTATTAATATATAAAAAATATATATGTATCTATTTACACACACACACATATAAATACATAACATGTCCTGTTTTTTTTTTTGGAGATTTGACACAATGAGATGCAGTTTAAAAACTTTTAATTAATCAGAATTTCATCGTTATGATTTCAGTCTTTTAATATCTACTACTGAATTTAGAATACCTTAAGAAAGGTTATACTGGCTATAAATGTTATACAGTACATTTGTAAAGATCACAAGACTTTCCCTGTGACCTTTACCTTCTGTTCTTTTCTAAGAATTGTTTATTCTTAGCTCACTTATCACACTGAGATCGCTTTTATCGATTTTAAACATATTCAAAGCATGGTTATTAAATTTAAAATCATAAAAAAGAGTATATTGGCTTACTTACCTTCAGTTTGTACGAAGAGGTAGATGTAGATACTTCCAATATTTTCTTTTTTCTTTTGTAATCTCGAGACATTGGACGTTTCAATATGTTGCCTTAAGTGCTTACTCTAAAACGTTATTGCTACCGTACAAACAATTTCATTTCACTCCGTGCACTGTTGTTTCGAGAATCCATCAATGTTCTATAAAACAATAGGTTATTTAATTTACACTATATTAGATTTAGAGGATATATGCTAAAAATTATTTTAAATCAAATTCGGGTAAGAATCTTACATATAAAAGTAAATAAAATAAATTAAATACAAATTATATGTAGCCAAACACAAAATCCATTGTAGCTTCCGAAAACATATTGGTTGTTAAATTTAAAATATTTTAAAACTTGTCCATTGTATTGGAAAATATTTTATCATTGCGTCAATTTATTTTTTAATTGTAATAAATTTATGCGAGTAATTTTTATGTTGTAACCACGCAGACTACTTTGTTTGAACGCATATGAAAAAATAAATATTATGTTCATTATTCTCTCATTCCCTTTATTTCTGTTTTCAAGCACTAAACAAATATTTTGGTATTTGTTTAAGGATGCTGTAGTTTGTAAAATATTTGAATAACGACGCTTTATGTACTATGAAACCCGGAAGCGAGGAGTTCGATATTGGGCCGTGTGAATATCCTCACTAGCACTAATTTGTTGTGGGTATACTGGTTACTTTACATCTAGGTGAACATCTTTAATGTTTTGATGCTTCGTTAAATAAAAAACTATTAATATAATTTTATATAGACTAACACATCATTTAACTTTGTACCTACTCTAAACCATTCAGAATTCAGAGTGGACCCTAACGTTTAACTTTGCCGTATTACCGCTACAAATTTCCTAGGTTCATCTAAATTCGACCCTCGTGCGGACGATTGAATGTTGTGGCCAGAGGGACTCTATTTACTTAAATGTTATGGATTGATATTTACTGTGGAATAATTGTACTTCTAACTTTATAGTACGTGGACTTTGGCAATATACATCAAAACTATTCCTGTATAGATGTATATTCAACAGTATCCATTCTTTTTACAAGTATTTAAATTAAATTCAAGAGTGCAAATTTTGGTTTATAGAAGGGCTAATGACTATGATGAATATCCATAAATATTACAAATCTTTATTTCTGACACTGCTTAACAAATTCATTTTATTTTGGAAAAAAAATTATGTAGATTATGTTGTTTGAATTTGTTAAGGCTTTCGCTCTTGCGTACTAAAATTTCTATGTTATAGCTAATAATTGCTTTAATTATGTCGTTAAATAAATAGATGTTATTTCATAAATTTTGTTATTTTCAAATATTAAATAAGCAAGTAAGAGTTCATAATTAAAGGTGCTTATAATTAATGATTTCACAAATTTTACACCACATAAGTGTAATGTCCTTACGACCGAAAATAAACTGCACTGAATGACTACTCACCGAAATCTCTCTGCTTATTAATTTAAAAATTTTTAATTACAAGAATTTAATCGCTTCTTTAACTCGAAGTAGTCCTCCGAAAATTGTGAATGGAGTTTACTCTCATTAAGCAGTTTTTAAAATGGAGCCTTAAAAACTTCCACCCGCTCACAAAAGGCTTACATAAGCAAACTCATTACTGACCTCCGGAAGGAACTATTTTGGGTGAAAAGACGCGAAGCGGGAGTACGCCCGCTTAAGCTGTTCGCACAGGACCAGAAAAATGTCACTTTGTCAAGTCTGTTGAAAATTATTTTTTGATTAGTGTAAAGAAAGAGGGTAAAAGCATTCACGTACCTTATTATAGTCTGCCTCTTTTCGGATGTTAATATTACAGCAAAGGAAATTTCAAGATTTGTCTCATTAGTAAATAACCAAAAAATATTAAGTGATAATAAGCCAGAATAATTTTAAAATGTATATTACCCCTATTTAAACACAGTAATAAATAATATGAATGGATTGTGATCAGCCGGTAGATGTCCACAAGTGAATGGCCTATTTTAAATAGCTTCACGCCAAAATGCGCTGCCAGCAGCCACCGAATACTCACAAACTTCGGCAGGTCATGTGTCCTCTTTGAGGAAAGCTTTCTTCTACGGGTATATACTAGTAAGCAGCATGTACATAAGAATATTAATAACAAAATAATTATTTAAGAATTATCAAATTAATAAAAATAGCCGTCTCAAGATCTTGAATATTCGTGTATTGCTTTAGAGTAGAAAACGTTATAGGTGTATAAGGGACATTTCAAAAGCTGCATTCCTTTGTTTTTAAAACAAAAGGTTCACGTTACACTTACCTCGTATGTTTTACCGTTCCTTTAAAAAATAACAAAGGAATGCCAGGTTTTTCTTCCGGTACAGGCGCCGAGACGCGTATCTGTTAGTGCGGGCATTCAGATATGCAGGGAAAAGTTTATTGTTGTCATAAGCATACAAGTATACGTTGTTTTTATGGTCACATAATAGGAATATGAAAATATTAATAGCGCACACAAAAAAAAACAACTTCCCTTTCTTTGTACTTACCATCATAAAATTCATTAAAAAACAATTGATAATGAATGAAACCTTATTCTGTTTAATCAAAAATAATTATTTAAAATGAATCTGTCTACAAGCTAAAACAATAATTAAAGCAGTAACAAACTTGGCTATAAGAATTTGTAACAATAGCAGTAATACTTAACTATTATACTTATATTTAATACAGTACCATCTATAATTTACAAAGATTTTATAAGTTAATTTAAATAACGTTCATTTGATGAAGACTAGTAGATATATAGTGATCACTTCGTTTCAAATAAACTGTGTCGCCATTTCATATATAAAAACGGAATTCTGTGGCAGTAACTCTTATTAAATGGAAGTCTTTACGTACACAAACAAAACATCGCATTTACATAAAAGTGCGTCGTACCATATTTTTACAGAAATATGTTTTACTCATGTAGCTTTTCTCCCCTTTTTTCCTTCGTTTGGTAAATATCTCTCGTAAGTAAGAAAAATGCGTACTCTTTCTCATTTTATTCAATCAAATACATATTTTTTACATGTGCTGGTATAACATATATATTAACTCTGAAATCTTCTCTTCACTCTTGAATTCAATCTAGTACTATATCATCAAAATGAGATCGATTACCATGTGGATATATTGTGCCACATTGAATTTTCGGCAATGAAATTTTGTTTGTTGTATCCTAGTAAAGTACTTCATACATTAACGATATTTTTCAATGAGTTTAAAAATAAAATGAGGATAAATTATTAAACCAAAAATGATTAAAAATTTCAGCTCATGTGTGAGCGACTCAAGGTGACGTTGGCAGTGTTAAATATCGTGTATCAAGAGAGTAATGGTTCGGAAAATTAAGCTCTCGTTCTAGGTAAAGTATTGAAAAGATATTCGTACTCCACAAAAACATTTTATGATCAATTGAACATTTATGAGATCACAGAAGTAAAATTGTAGATATGATTTTTTTATGTAACTACAGTTTTACCTATACAATAAAATAAATACTCAAAGTTTTCTAAAACGTGAAAAAAGTTTATATTTATATCGTTAATCAGTAAATTTAATTAAGCTAAGATTTTAGAAGAACGTTATGTTAGATGTTCTAAGCAAAAAAAATAATGTCTGTATTTTGGTGTTGTACATATAAATGCAGAATACATCGATCTTTCCTTTGGGTAAAACTTTCCATGGACAGACAGATACATTTTTAATAGTCATCACAAAACAGGAACTTTTTTGTTATCCTTTTGCTATTGTGACTATCCCTTTTTCCATAATGATAATTATCCTTATAGAATAATTAAAATCATACTTTACGTGACCAGGTTAATAAATGCTTTACTTTCATAGTATTTTCAATGTTTATATTTTAGCCGTTAGTTAATTTTGATCGTCTCGTCTAGGACCTTACTCTACGTTATGTTGTTTATAGTAATATTTAGTTCTTTTAGATTTATACTGAAGGATGAATATTCATTCAGACAGACCGGCGTCGCACGAGTGGTTTGAATTATTATTTATAATCCCTTTCACTTCTAGGGTTCGACAACTTGTTACGGGTTTACAAAATCAATAATTATAGATACCCGACACAAGTGTTAATATTCGCAAACCCACATTTAATTTTTATATTTAATAATAAATGTAGGAATGGCATACGGCTCCTGTAAACAGAGACACCGCCGTATGCGGTGAGCGCCAACCATGTGATGCGCCCCTCCCGAAACAGGGAGACTTTACTTGGCCCCAGACCGCAGTCCACAGCAAGGTTTACTGGTGAACGAGTAAAAGAGCACTCGGCTCGTTATCAGTGCGTAAGCACAAGCTTTGATCAAATTGCGCATGGCAATGTGTGTAAGTATCTCACAAATTACTACCATAACCAGATATACAGTGTATGGTCAACGTACATTCTAGGACTAAATAGGTAAAAAGGCTCTCCGGGCCCCAACCACAGTCCTTGCACGAGCCACCACCTTCACCGGCTAGGTGCATTTGTGAATACAATGTGTATTTGGAGAGGCATCACCACCAACTACACAGTCAGCACGGATCGCAATCTGCAGAGAGCATTCGAGAGCACATAGCTCAACTCATGGGATGGCAAAGCGATTACATCGCAACCTTGAGAGATCACACTCCCGCCAGCAACCACCATGCATGAAGTAAATGCATATCTCCACCAACCGCTGTAGTGGCTATAGCCAATAATCATTATTATTGTAAGTCATCAGACACAATGTCTATGTCGTTGAGTGACATGTTGTTTTTTGACATTTGATACAACTTTATTTTTCTTTTTTTATTTTACAAAGCAATGAATCGACGTCGATATTAACCAGTTGTTAAGCAATACGCCTGTCTTCGACACAATTTTTAAGGTAAATTGTTCCTGTAATTAAATTAGTTACAGTTACAGTGGAACACAGTAAATTTAACACACTACTATTTGATCGTAGAAATAGCAGAAAGAGAAAAGTCGGTGGTACCTACAAAAACAAAATCAGTGAAATAGTTTTAACAGCTTACGGACTGCATTTATCAGAGTCTGCTGTACTTGCCGACTGTGACAGTAATGATCACAGGAAATACCGCTGCATTTTACCTTAGGTAATGCTTTTTGTAGTCATCGTTTACCCCTACTGCCAAAATAAAATCGATTATCATAATGTTAAATAAATTTGTACATAAATTCAGAATATATAAAAAATGGTTTCAGTCCAATAAACGGTTAATCAGATTAACGCGGCTGAACATTTAAACAAAAACTTCTCTAACCCTCGTCAAATCAAAACCTCCATTGGTAACATTAACGTTTTGTTTTAATTCCTTAATTTTAACTTCTTAATTAATACCTACACTTACTTTAAATGACAAAAAGTAAAAAGTTTGATACTGCTTTGAATTAAAACATATTAATGATATATAAATTTCAACTTTAAAGTAATTTAAATATATGGAAATTATGCAACTTTGAATGAGGATTTGCATATTGTATCTAAATGTTATTTTTAGGCCTCAATAGATTTCATGTTTGATTTACTTTTAAATGGATAGAGAATTTTAGACAATTGGAGACGAATATTTAGTAAGTGCTAAATTTATAAGTAAGCAGTTATCATTTGAAAAAATAAATGAGACTAGAGATAGAATAGATAAACTTGAAACATTACTCTTGAAATGGAGGATGAAAATAAATAATTTATTAACACTAAACAAGTAATCATAATTACATTTGTATATAATATGTATAATCAATATTTAGGGAATTGTTATCTTTTCCATTAACTTTTTTTACTAGCAAATTCTGCTGTGTTTTACTGTACCAATCATTTTTGTCTTATCACTGAGTACTCAGGCCTTCCGGTATAGCCTCTGCCTATCAAAAGTATTTGTACATTTTATGCGTTCTGTTTACTTCTGCAATTCGAATAATAACGGTTTTCCGTTTAATATCAACTGTAGTCAAACTCAATTTAAAATAAATAAATACAACTTTTCTACAAAACTTAATAATTGATGGTAAATGAATGTTTTAATGACATGAATTCAAATACAAACTTTTTTCTTACGGTAAGTATTAAATTTTGAATAGTTGATGGACTTCCTTTAAAATATACGATTTTAATACAAAAAATATGGAAATACTCAATTAATTCATTTAAAACTTCGCTATAGGTATGTAATAAACACCAAGATGTTTTATGAAGACGAGAAAACAATACAAAAATATTTTTTTACTTATACGGCAATATTACCGATATGTATTTAAAGATCTTTTCCATTTTGTTTTCTTTACGTCATTGTATACAGATTGCAGTTAAGCATTTGGGTAATTTTTTTAGAATTGATCGTTATATCATTGTTAAAATGTCTGAGAGAATTGTTAATTCAAACATTATTAAATACGTAATATACACGAAAAAATAAAATTTTAGGTAAAGCTTGGTATATATAAATATCAATATTACTCGATTAACCCAATTTGGAAACAAGGTCAGTCAGTTCTAATTAGCATGTCTTTATAGTAATGTGTAAATTATAGTTATCATTAATAACCTACACGTGTGTTTTTTCAACTAAGTGATAAAACGAATAAAATATTCACCTAATAAGTAAGTTATAGATCACATCATATTAAGGTCACTGTCTTAAGATATTGGATATTGAATGATGAATATAATAGCTACACCACCATTCAGCTCAAGAAATAGAAAAGTTTTCATGCCACTCTTTAACGGAAGAAATATTTCCAAAAAACCCTCAACAGCCTACTGCAGTCCACTGCTGTACATAGGCTTCTCCCAATAAACGCAAAAAAAACTTATACTTCATAGTAAACTTTTCGATTTGATTAATAATGAGGAATAATAATTGGTTAATATAAAAATATTTGGATTATGAATGTTATATTTTAATATGATTATAAATGATTTTAAAAAGTCATGTTAGTTTTTAAACACTTAATACGTTAATTTTTAAGTTATTTTTGTATTAATACCGTCTATGTTAAACAAATATAAACTTTATTAAAATGTTAGGTAGTTTATGCGGAAATGCATTTAAAGTTAGTTGAAACATGAAGTTAGTGGGCAAGTATAACCGTTCCCCTTTCAGCCGCCGTTGTGTGCATATGTAAATTACGGCTGCAGTAACACATACCGATCATAGAACAATACGAACGTAAGAATCGTGGTAAAGCACTTTTTTTCTACTAAAAATCATTAGTTACAACAACTAACAATATTATTTGTATAATAAAATTTTACCAGTAAACAAGCAATACTTTAAAAAATCGAAGCGATGATAGCTCTGTTGTAATTGTAGTATAACTGTAACAGAACTCAAATTCATTTTGTGCTCCTTAGATCTATGAACAGAGACTTTCGAGAACATTCGATATATGCCAATTCAAAAAATACCCAGCACGGACGATTAACTCCTTGACTCTGTTAGTAAAAACATCGAGTTGTATCAGTTGTTTAAAAAAGAATTACATATCTCTTATAATACATTTATAGTCGAGTTCACGTTTCTCTTGCACGTATCAAAATTCACAAACCAACATTACCAGACAGTGTGTTCTAACGTCTAATTTTATGCTTTTCTTAGTTCCGTTGTCTCTGCTTTTAACAAGTATCGCTTCGTCTGAAGCACGCTCCGTATTTTAAACCTATTCCTGTACCTTGCGCTTTAAGATCTCAGGTACTCATGTTTTTCTTGGTAAACTACCACAAATTTTCAATCATTACTCAATAAATGGTCAGATACATAAACATTTTAGTGGAAATAGGAGAATTAATGAATGTTTGTTATAACACCATTTAAATGATATTATGAAAATCAAACATACATGTCATTTAAAAAAACTGTTAAAAATCTTATTGTTTATCTTGGTGAAAAATTCTTTTCGGCTGCTATATTAACCTATGCTCTATATAAGTATGTCCGTATTAACAGTTTTGATCTTTCGACTAGAACAAAAACTACATTTATGAATGAACTTAAAAACTCAAGTAGATAGACTTAGTTTCTATCAAAATATCTGTTAAATAGCTTTCAACCTATTAAATCTAAATATACCTTAACAACAATCATTAAAAAAGTATATTCAAAAAAATAATAATATAAATTGGTAAACACTTTTTTTCTCACATTGTGCTGTATACAGTGAGTTAAATACATTTATCTTGTACGCATCGGTTTTAAGCTATTATACTTATGAACCATAATAATTACTAGCATTCTTATAAAAATCATTTTGCTTATTTTAAACACAGTATAGCGATCAGTAAATGATACCATAATTATATATATATAAATAAACATACTATGTAAGTTATTCCTTACGGCACCGGTGCTTGAATATTTTTCCGATTTGGGTTAATAATTCTATATCGAGTTAGTTTTGAATTTTCAGTTAACGCTCTACTTGGCGCACAAGTTACCTACCAGGTATTCGTAAGAGTGGTATATTTCCTGAAAAAAAGTAATATTTGTTGAGCTTTTTTAGTAATAAGTCCAAATACAAAATAGCTGTGAACGAATATCAGTATTTGAGTGAAAGAAAAATGAGTTTTAAAATAATGTCTATGGTTACGTTATGCTTTAGAGTGTATATTTTAATTTATTAATTAACATTAATCCCAAACTCACATGACCGTAACTTAACAACGCATCGTAATATATTCATGTAAACCTTGGCTTAAATTGAAATTCACTGGTGGCGTCACTTACCATCATGCGAACGTCCCTCTAATTTCGTCGAGTATAATCTCAAAAGATATTAAATAATGATTAATGAAAACTGTACTTTTTTTAAAGTAGTTAACAGTTAATACACACATCAGAAGTATTTAAGGAAAAATAAAATATTAAACGGGTCTACAAACATATTTTACACAATAGCTTTTTAAGTTATAGAAGTCTGGATGTAGCAGGTTTAAAATAAATTCCGTAACAAGTATCTGGATGGCAGCCAAAACAAAACTTCTCTTACAAAATTAGCCAAAGCTATTTAGAGAATACTCACTCCTACACAAATTTACAGTGGTGCCTCAAAGAAAAATTTCACAACAGGAAAAATTAAGTTTTCTTTTCATGCACTCATCGCAACAGTCGTTAATATTACGTTTATTTATATCCCATTCAGTTGTAGTTTTACATATACTCTTTTTAATAATACAACCTTTACTTTTTCTTTGGGATTCTTTAAACTTTCAATAGAAGTTATTTAAGAGACTTCTTCAATTTAAAATCATATTATAAATTACTGATGATAATTACAAAATGTTTTAATTTATATGTATATTCAGTATTACATGCTAATGATTTAATGAAGTTAGGAGAAGTAGAAAATTTTAAATGTATTCTAAATATCTCTGAGCAACACTGATATGTCAAACACAATTCAACAACACCGCCATTTCGCAACAAATTCAGAAAATGACGCACCGACCTTTTTTATCTAAACCAACCGCAATTCGCTGTCGACAGTTTCTCCTGACGATGTAAGATAAAAACGTTCCTTATTAAGATTACCGTTGATAACTTGTAACTATTGGTAGGAGATGGTACACTATTTTTTATATTTTAAAATAATATATCAATGTTTTTTTAAACATTTTATTAAGTTATACTTGCAGATAAAAAAGTATATTCCTCCCACAATGCATCGAAACGGTCATAAAAGTAATTGCCTCAAAATTTGCTCTGTAGAACAATTTGGCACTAATATTAGAAATTATAATAGCGACAATCAATTAAGTAATTACCTATCTCTTAAAAAGAAATTTTCATTACCTTTTTTATTATAGCTCATTGGCGAAAATACATTTCTATGCTTTTCAGCGCAATCGTGTCGTAGGTACTAGCACTAAACTATTTTCTGGGATAATCATCCAGGTCTTTTGTTAATCTATCGGGCGGCTGTACCCTCTGCTCTTGCCTATATCTCTCGTTTAAGTTACTACCCCTTACCCCCACTATCAGCTGTTCGGAGTTGGACGCCTATATCTGTGTATTAAAACATAATCGTATTTCTTCTTTCCTGACATGATTTAATAGAGAAACAATATTTTTTTTTTAAATTAACGTATTAAACCTTGATGAAGTTATAGTGACCTCAAAGATTTGACTGTCCAGTTATTTATTTAATGAGTAATATGTTCACGTGATGATAAAACGCTGAAATCGTACTAGTAATAACAGCATAACACATGACAGATAAGAAGTTGTGTATAGTTGTTCCAACAATTTTATCAGCCCCAGAAAGATTTAAACGAAACACAGTAATGTGTTCGCATTAGTTTTTGGCTGCAAAAATCGGCGCTTCGCCTAATAACTTATTTTTTGTTAAGTTCATTTCAACTAACTCGTTAAAAAATGTAGGGCAGAAGGATGCCAGAAAAAATCTTTCAAGACTTGCCGTTGAATAAAACTAGGATAGTTTTATATACAGAAGAAGAAAACTTTCGTTACACACTGAATATAGTATTTACGGACGCATTGAGTTATTCTTATTACATAATGTTACTTTTTGGAAAACACAGCGTTGGCAGACCTCCCACTAGGTGGACAGACAATGCACGTGTCCGGGCCTGGAGGGTATTGTCGGAGGTGGAAACTCTCTCGGACCACAAGTACATTCGGTTCGAGATTTCCACCTCCGAC
>DWLS01003294.1:0-16041 GCA_018246255.1 Pachliopta kotzebuea | reverse complement strand
TCCATTCTCATCTCTATATCTATCCTATCCCTTGAATACTTTGGACAATCTATAAGAAGGTGCATAATACTTTCTTCGATGATAGAATCGCAAGCACAAGACGGTAAGTCACAAAGGTTACGCTGTATCGTTATGTCTTCGTCAGGAGTTCAAACAAAGGACAATGCTGTTACTGTGTGGGGTAGGTTGCGGGGGAGAGGAGATTCATTTAAGATGACCGCGCATTAAATCTTTTTCGCGCGCCGCAGCACTTGGCCCCTAAATTATAAACGAGAGCACCCCTATCCTAGACGGAGTAATTTATCGTCTGGAGAGAATGCTGCTTTACTCGACACATTAATTATACTCCATTCCGCAACTTCAGGACTTTCATATTCGACTGAAAATTGCGACAACTTCCAAGCGCACATGTAGTATTTTACCTACAGGAATGTCAAACAAAGGTCATGTAATTTTTGACTTGTACGTAAAATTTTGTGTCGGTTGTGTGTACCAAGAGTTGAAATTAACTAATTATGGTTGGTATAATTACCCTACAGGGGAAAATTCGTTTAACATTTCATGTCGTTGAAAGAGGTTAACAATTATCGAGTGAAGTATATGATTTAAAAATTTAAACTACAGTAGTGTTCATCGTTCTGGATAGCATGCATCATAATTTGTTTTTATACTGAGTAAACCAACAGACATCCGCAAAAAAAAAACAAATTCATATTCACAATATAAATCGTACATACAAACAACAAAAAAATCGTTTTAGAACAAAAAGTTTAATGCAGTTTTTGTTTAGAAGCCAACTCCGCTATAGGTAGACGTGGGGATCTACAAATACCTAAACAGACGTGTTAAACTAATGATATTATCGGTTTTGGTCGTGGTTAAATATTGTAATACAAATACGCGATATTATTAGACGGAACTGTGCAGCAATATATATGAAGGTTACTTTATAAAGACAACGGATAAATGAACGGAGGCGGCGAGAGATGCCCGCACAGGGTCCTCTTCTCGACCCTCGGATTCACTACTAAGGGCTTCGTGATGTGGCTTTGAACACGCTCAAAACAGACATAACCAGAACATAAAACAGTACATACAAATTTTAATTGATTATACCATTTGCTTTCACAATTAATTTGTGGCCGCATGTGTCCTGTCGTTCAGTACATCGTCGGGCAATAAATCTATCCGGTACCGTGCCCAAGTTACAGTTTGTATTAAACCGGGCGGCGGCTTCAGACGCTAATTAACATAATTACTTAGTCGGTCGAGTTTCCGCTTTTCACGGATATAATTTAATATTCTTTGAAAATTTCCCTGTAAAGTTCATAGAAAAATCGCGCTGTAATTTGATTTTTCGCGGAGTGTGATGGCGGCGCGGCGGAGTGCCACATTTTGTGCTCCGAGTAATTTGGTTAATGGACAGAAAATGGCTGCTCTTGTGCAGACTTGTTTCTTTTTAAAATTTATTTTAATTTCTCTTTTCGCCCGTTGTTTGATTTGATAAAAACATGCCATAAAACTGCAACCAAATGTCTGCTGCTTGTTTAAACGAAATCGGTTGTTTTAAATTACAGTACATTTATCTGTGCGTTAGTCCGTGCCGCCGGAACCAAATTTTATTTTTTTTTTTTGTTTGGGAGTTAATTTTATTTCTCATTACGATATTTAGTTACAGATAAAAAAAAACTATAATTACAAAGTTTTTATTTTATTTTATGCAGTCTCCCAATTTTTATTTTCGTTACTGTTCTGTATTGCATTTCAGATAAAAGATAAATAATTTCTATGCAACTTTGTACTGCCGCTGGCGGCATTTGTCAACAGCTTATTATTAAGATAATAGGATAAGATTAAGATTATTAAAAATTGGAATTAAATTATATATGTGATATATTTACGAAGTTTTATGTTTAATAAACAAAATGTAATAACAAAAGATGTGTGGTGGTAGGTTTAAAACATTAATACCCAGGCCAGCGGGTTCGCAGGTGCGAAACCGGTCCGCGGTTCGTTTCCGCTCCAGCTTTGTGTCTGTCTGTCTGCTATTTATATATTTAAACAAATTTAATCTGGAACACTTTTACTGTAGCAGGTGAATTTTTATACTGGTTGCAATAGGAAGCGCGCGGTAGTGGTTTTTAACTGACACCCGGATGGAGGGTATAACGATTTGATGTATATATTTTTTGTTACTTTTTAAAATTTTAGGACTACTTTTTCCTCGGAAACAAAAAAAATATTTTGATTGGGAAAAAGAATCATAAAAACGTTCCATAGTGGTAACAATGTAGGTATATAAAAACTGGTGAATGTGTGCTTAATCGTGTATATACCTTATGCACTTATAGTGTCTACCCTCCTCCTCACTCCCGTGCCTGAGGTTTCCAGAGCGGGGACAGGGCAGCATGTGCATGTGCATGGAGTGCTGCAGCTGAAGGTCGTTAGGCGACGGAGCCACTCCGACCGCCCCGGGCGCACGGCGCGAGGTTACTTCTCCAGCTCTGTGTTTGTTGAACACTTGTAGTGTGACACTCAAACCCAGCTCCTCGGGCAGGCACTCATGTGCTCTATCCGCAACACGAATATTGTCTAATTTTTCTTAAGATGTATATTCTTAAACAGACATGCCCTGAAAATTTTTAATAATTGTGTCATTATTCTTTAAAATTTTTAACGGAGCACAAATTAATGAGTCTAACTAATGCACTCGGTGGTTAAAACATGACAGGATTCCTATATAGATATTCGTTTGATAAATATCAGCAATTTTGTGTCATTACAATGTGAAAAAATAACCCAAATGCATTGCGATACGTAGACTCTTATTATTAACAAGTGTCTCTATCTCATGTAGCGCACAAATTCTCATATTAGGAAATGTTAGGTTTTTTATATATAAAAATAAACATGAAACCGTCAGTCCGGAATAGACCTATTTCTAGATATATTTAAATAAGTCTTCACATCAACGACGGTGTAGGTAAAATCTCCCCACTTAACCATCTATTTTCATCATCGCATACCTGTGTAGTGCTTAGCATAGACTTCACCAATTATGACTAAGCTGAAATAATTCTAGACAGCCTTTTAACATAATGGATTTATTTAGTTACCTAACAGTGCTCTACTTATATTTTAATACGTAGACATTTTTATTGCTGAATAGGAATTACCGTATCGGCGAGCCGAATGCAAGTAATTAATGTTACTTAATTAAAATGAGATGAGCTTTATAATGCTGTTCCGGCGATAAGTTGATTTGAATCGAAGAGTCGATTACGTGGGAAAAATAATTTACTGTACATCAAAGAGTGGGCCCCTGCACAGCCCCGGCACCGCCGCCCGCTAACGAATCCAATTTGATAAAGAACGTTCAATCACCGAGATACTCTCAAATGAGTCGCGAAATTGTCTTTGAAATCGCGATCGACAGATTCAAAGGCTTACCGCTTACCGGCTCGTTTAATATTTTTCATTACTCCGCCGTCTATTGTCACTGCGGCTTAGCTTAACGGGACACTATGTATACACCTACAGTAATATACAGGCATTTGTTCTTGACAACCTACATATATAAGTATCTATTGTATTATCTCCCCCCTTTCTTTTCCCGTCTATATCTCTGCTCACCTCTTCTTGCCTACCCAAATCCTCTTCCCTCGTCTCTCTCCTCTCCCTTATATTATATGTTTTATATATATATATATTTTCAGCGCTCTGGGTTCAATAAAGCTTTCGCGGCTATAATAGTGGCCTAAAGCATCAACTTCATCCGAAAACATATCTTGACAACTTATTGTAAGCATTCTTATTTAAACGACGATGTCCGTACGTCCGTCGACAATTTTCAATACCGAGAACTACAAGAAGTAGGAGGCTGAAATTTTACGGATGAGAATTATACGGATAGATCTCGCTTAGATAAGATCAAAACCGTTGAAGTTTTGTTTGTATGTGGTCGGGTTCCCTAGTTGTGAGTGCCCAAATTTTCAGAATTTTGTATGGGCCACTTGATTCACTTATGTTTGAAATTGAATAGTGCGCGGGTGACTGCCGACGAATATCTTATGCAACCTTAGAACTTTACACTTTGTATCTCGATGCGTGGATAAGCCATGAACCAGTCCATGACTATGTGGCGCCAGTTAGGATGTTTACGCTGCGTAAATAGTGATGTCATCGCCCTGAGTTATGCGGAAGTTTCTCTTTATTCCATTTGTTTCATCAGCTGTTAAAGTTTTGCTCTTCATTATGTATATTTAGTACATATACATGTGTTGTTTACATTGCACGGATGCAATATTTACGGTGAATAGCTGAGGTCTTTTAAGTACCCTCGTGTAAGTCTTTGCAAAGAAATAGCAGATAACTCAGGAGACAAATCAAGTGGTGCAGCGGCGAACGGCAACTGATGTGAATGCCACCAACCCGAGCGAGCCGACAGATTGCACGGCTCACTGCGGCACTGTGCCTCCTCGAACCGAGATGAAGGTAATTTAGATCTACTGTCAGTGCTTTGAGTCCGTCTGCTACACTTGTTAATTGCAAATCCAATCCCTTTGAATAGACTCCAGAATGCGCTTCGTATTGGAAACCGTCAGATGTTACTGATTTTATCTATAAAACTATGACCATTGTTTTATCTATTTTCTGTAATGTTTATGTATTAAATCAGATATCAGTATTTACTTCATTAATTAACATAACTGTTAAGCCCGTAAATATTACCTCATTGTTGTGAGTGGCGATACGTTAGCTCTGCACTACACAGCGCGGTTTGCGGCACGGCCGCAACGTAAACCGCGCAGTATGAGGATGCGGCTGCACTCGTTAACGCGCCCACCAATCCTCCGGGTAATTGGCTTCGTTGCGGTTCAGGTGGAATTGTGAGCGATGAGCAGATGCGGTCTTATTCCCAGCTCACAACAAATTAACATGTTGGGCGCAACGCTTCGGAGCTTTGTGTATTCAAATAACACGCATACATCCAGCGGAAAAGGAACCTACAACCAAACAGAAGAAAACCTAACACAAGACATGTATATCTTTATTATCACTAATAATTGTACAAAATAATATGTTATTGTAGTTTAAAGAACACCCCGTCTGGGGTCAGATGAAGGAGTACTGCTGCTAGTCGTTTGACCGACTAGTGCAACTCATCGGATACTGCGCCTGCGGATCGGAGTCTGCGATCTAAATGTAGAATAATATAAAAGACAATAACATACTATACTATGATTTTAACTTCAATTTTATTTTATTGAGCCAAGTTACCTTGGGGTTAAGCCGTAAATTTTCATTAAGAAATTTCATAGTATAATAGCTCCAATTGAAATAAAGATATTATAGAATTTATTTGAAATATATACCAAGAGAGGAAGAGGGCGGCCCCCCTTGACCAGGTGGACTAGTATGGTCAATATAGTTAAGAAGTCCCAATTGCCTGACCCGACAACCCAGGACAGATTGTCCTGGCGCAAAAATATAAGGAGAGCTGACCCCACCTAACGAGGGAAGAGGCAAAGAAGAATATTTTAAATATATACCGCATTCACTAATTAATATATTTTTCAATATGAATCCGTTATACTTGTCACAATTTAGCATAACCTCCATAGTGAATAGACGTCTCTCGAATCGATGTGAAGGCAGTATGTAGACGCCGTGAAGTGAGGCGCCGTCCGTACCGCCAGCTCGTCCTCATTACGGGTCAGCTTCGGGACCCGCGACTCGCTTGGCTTTGCCCAACAATTATGTTAACTTGCTGTGCCAACGGTGCACCCAATTTATAAAGATACGAATACGTAATCGAGTTGTGTAGTGCACATGTCGTCCATAAGTGTCCAGCGTTTACACAATCACGTCACCAACTCTACCAACAGTACACACATTGGAGGACGCGTTGAACATCACATTCCAGCGATACAAAACTAACGTTTTTTTTTTTAAATTCACATTTTACGTATATTTTTTTAACCTATTTACTATTTATATAGAATAAAACGATTTTAACTCCGCGCCATAAAGGCGACGCAGATGTCAATACAGCTCGTTCCGTAGATAAAATCCAAGTTAATCCTTGCTTGATCTCGCCGCCGGGCCGGGGAGCACGCGACTGCACCTCACCCCCTTTCATACACCCCCGTGCCATACACCCGCCACAGCTTGAACATAAATGCCAATTCGGCAACAACTTATCAATAACATCTAAACAACAATACGTTGGAGGCAGAGGATCCCGCAGCGAGCGATCTGTGTGCTGGGTGAAGAGTTAGTTGGCTTCTAATTAGGTGCTGTTTATGCAAACACTTGAAGCAAAAATTTATTTGGAATTAATAGTTAATGATGTGTCAATTTTGAGGTAAGTGATACTACTGACTGTAGCAACAAAAACTTTAACAGTTCGCTGTTAGTATTAATACGTACACTAAACCATTTACTAAAGAACCCTTTTATGCGACTAAAGCTATCAGCATCGCTTTCCGTGTTCAAACAGCTTCCTTTGTTTATGATCTATCGCCGACTTGACAGACGAAAGGAGGCCGCTCCGCTGGTCTGTCTGCTCTTTGCCATAGACACTGCAATTTCCTGCGTCGATATAAATCGAGCAAGATCTATAATTTTTAGCTAATAGTTATGGCGATATTAGTCATGCTAATCCATTTTGGTAATGAAATAGTAAGGTAAACAAAAGATAATTCGCAATAATTTAACTAAAGCTAACATTTAGATAATTATTGGATATTTTAATGCTACTGTTAAAGTATAACTCGTTTGAATTTGCGCTTTGGAACATTTTTTAAATATTAATTCATATAATATCAACGGCTCACTTAATATTCCCATTGCTGCAACATGGGATATGCTATAGGTTACATAGAATTCAGTGGTTACACTCGTAAACTTTGCATGGTTTATGATGTACGGGCGAGTTGAACCCGATGTAGTCCTCTAGCAAATAATCTAGTTAATAGTGGAGTAGATAGACGTTGCTACAGTTTATGACATGTACGTAAAGTGATGTTGGGTTAAAGGAACTTGATCTAACTTTACAAATAAATAAACGGTTTCAAACAGGTGAGGAGTTGTATCAGAATTATTCAGCCGTTAAATCTGTGGTGTAACCGAATCAAGAGTTTACAGAGACTAAATCTCAGCCGCCGGAGATATTGACACATCTAAGTGCAACTTAGTGAAAATACACATTGCGTGCATCCAGACAAGTCCGTGCACTTGATACGATCCAGTCCACAGTGTACAAAGGCAATCATGATGGTATATTATAGTTTATGGGTAAATTGTAAGGTGATAGATGATGTTTATCTAACGTAGGTACTAGTTTCTAATAAGGTTTAAACGTATGTAGGACGATCACGGAATATTTGCGTCGTGTGCGAGTATAATTAATCAAATCAACATTATATAGTATGTCTTTGTTACAATTTTCATATTTATGATATCTACCTTTTGAATTTCTACCCCGAAAGAACGTCTTCAAACTATTACTGACTGGAAATCGAAAAAATATATGAGGAAATACAACATATACGTTTTTACTACGTATTAGTTGGATCTTTATTATTTTTGGAGCTTTCAATCTTTTTGGGTGGACCTCGATGCTGTGGTTTGTTTGTTATTTATGGGAATAGCATCGCTTTAACAATGAGTAGTCATTTTTTGTTTCTTTAACATTCTTTCGTAATTGATCGTTAGTGTCAGAAATGATAAAGTGTACCGCGGTCATTATTTTGTATGTGTTTGTACTGTTTTTTTAAAATTCGTTTTTGAAGGCATTAATTTTGTTTGATGGCAGGTGTTTGAATTGCTAAACGTTTGGGAAACATCGTAAGCTTTTTTTCAATTCCCTGGGTATTGAAGTGCAGTATTTTTAAACAGTTGGAGCGACGCTAGGTGCTCTCGATTACATTTTCGTTGAACACGGTTATACCGGTGTGAAGTGCGATTGAGTCGGAAATGTTGCAGATACTGAGTATAAAATTATTTCCACTTTCACTTGAATTAATGAAGCGTACGCTGCGGCTGCACTAGGTGTCGAGTCTTTGGTGTTATGGAACTATAATTCCACTTTTGCAATCTTAGTACAACATGCCGAGGTGGCGAATAAGATAACATATACACTTGGTGATAAATGACACCGTACTGAACATGACGCACCGCAACCCACATACGGCGTTACTTGCGGACCGCGCCGCGCCTGTCGCAACGATAAATAAATACTTACTTGTCACTACTATAGTAATTTCTATAAAAAATTATCTAAAATATTCGATTATTTAAAGTTTCTTTATTATATCGAACATAGTTTTTAATATAACCTATATTAAGCATAGATATATATGTATGAAAATGAAAATGCTTTCACTTCACATTTTTGTTTCATTAAAGAAAAAGCGCTTCTTATCTCATCATCATCAGCCTGCGGTAATTCACTGCTGGACATAGAGCTCTTATCTTATTTTTTTTAAAAGGGTTTCAATAAAAAAATATGTCAATACCTAGTACACAGTTGGAACATTATGATCGGCCCCACAAGCCTAGTTGCAGGGTCGCAGGTTGGCTCAACAGAATCTTGCCCTTCGCAAGATTGTTGGAGCAGGCCGCTACGTTCGAAATGATGTCATCGCCCCGGGATCTCAAAATAGAGTCCTTTGATGAATTTGTGGTCCGCACGACCAGGAGAATGTTTGACCGGGCTGATAACGGAACATCCACTTAAACTGGTTCGCTCCCTTACACGCACGCCCTCCATAGGGACGCTCTCTACCTCGTGAATTGCTGCAATAGTAGACGAACGGAAGGTTACAGCCCACACGTTTCACTTCCTAGCGGAACCTGTATGATTATGATGATTTATCGCATGATCGCTAAATAGGATCGTAAACATACCGAAATTCGAATTGTATAAACGTAGGATGAGAAATGCGTAAGTATATATATATAACTACACCTTTTGCAGCCTTGAAGGCGGATAACGACCGGTGAGCGCGACTCGCTTAGTGATAGGTCCGGGTAATGGGTAACTGCCCCGAGGCCCGAAAATTCTCGTACTCTAGGGCCGCAGTCTGGCAAGCCTTGCGAATGTCTCGATACATACACATACAGGGACGCAGGACCGCACAATATGCCTTACAGACAAACAAACTGACGATATCCCGCGGTACGTTATTTTGTTGAAGATGGGTTGAACAACTTAAATTACGTAAAATTAACAAATATTTAACATTAAACAGAAAGATAATTAGTATTATGAGCAGAAATTGTTGCAGAAAGTGTCACAAACAAATCCGGGCCGGCGCATTGTTTTCATATTTTCTAATTAGGCAACTCATTACAAACGGTTAATTGGGTCTCGAGTGCCTTTGTCACGAAGCTCTCTCTCGTCTGTTTACTATTTAAATTCATTATGAGACGAAAGGGTGAAGAAATTATGAGACTTTTTATTTAAATTTTCCCCATTCGTTTGGAGCATCTTGTGCTCTTGTCAATCTCTGTAGTAAGGCGCACCCTGTTATCCATCATCAACCGATAATGTATTTTACATGAGGTGGGGGACGTATTTTATCCAAATAATTATTTGTACAAAATGTTGTGCAGGCAATTAGGCAAAGACAACGTATACGTGTTAAGTGACGGAAGACAATATTGTACCTCTATTTAGTGCCTTATCGTTAAGAGCTGGCATATCGCCATCAGGTCGAAAATAACATCTGTTGGATAGAAAAAAGTGAAGTCAAATCGTATTGACATTACATAATAAACTATGTAATGGAATAAAATGGTACTTAACGTAAAAACTTCAGATAAGTTTCAAACAATCAATTCTGTCTCTTACTCTTATCTAGCAAAAAAACTTTTGAACATCAACCTTGCTACGGTCAAATTAAAAAAGTATGCCGGGTTAAGTGGAACAGCTTTAAATCATCTAATCCTATTATAAAAGCAGCCGAACAAAGCTGATACAAGTAAATTGTGCGCTCGACTTCAAGTTGAATAAGGCGGACTTAAACTTAAGGATTAGGCCTTCCCCAGAAGCTGTCTCTTGACCTCCAAATATTCATCGTTCTGGGAATTTCAACAGACGTTAATCTTTTGAACTTTAATCTGAGAATTCTGGCGTGGCGTTCACCCGATGGTAAGAGATAAGGTCGCCTATAATTATTCGATGCTGTTAGTGTGGTATATACAGCACAAAATTGCGCTCGTCGTTTTAAGACATGACGTTAATTATCCTTTTCATAGTCATTTCACTAGCTTACAGAACAATTCAAATCGGACCACAGTATCGATTGCACGCTGCCCTAGCGGCGAAGATAGGAGCTGACCCTGAGCGAATTTTCCTATAACAGCGTGGTTGTTGGGTCATGCTAACGATGCTATTGAACATAATTTATTTGGATTCACACCTTCTGGGAGATGATGAGATTTCTATTGTTAATTTTAATAGGAGTACGGTGTTTGCTTTCAAATGTACAAATGAGTTAAGAAGATATAGAAACAATAATGGCTGTGAGTGTGCAACAGTTAATTAATGTAATGTACAAAGGAATAATAATCGCGCGCGTCTCCTTCAGGCAGTGCTTCTATACAATTGGATCGGGAGGGAGGGGGTAGGTGGTTGGTTAATTTATTTATTGTACTGCGCGGATTCATTATCATGTTATTACCCAAATGGAACTTATTGATTGCTGCCGGCACCCGATACGGGTCTATCTCCTTCTCTCATTTTTTTAGTCATGAGCGCATATGATCACGGGATCTGCTTTTACTAATCTTGGCCATATCTCAAAAGCTTGCTAAACATATAAGTTAAAATATGATATTGCTACTGGTTGAACTATTTACGACGGTTATTTGATCATAGTGCATTGATACAATATGAACAATTCAAACTGTAAGTTAGTACGTAGATAATAGTTATAAACTGCAACACTACCTGTGTGGTTAGTAAGCAGAGATCTTGTTCTACATTCAACTGTTGTGTTAATCTTTGTTATATTGAGCTTTTGTTAAAGATTTAGTGTTTCGTATAGAAAAGAGAGAGATATCATAAAGGAACTGAACAGAAACTAACTGAATGCGGGATAACAAACAGCCCGGCCTTTGTTACCAAGGTGAGCAGCGTAACACTTTTAGTGGCACATGTACAAATAATGGTGCATTGAACTATGGTACTGTGATCACATATGCACCGGGTATAATGTATTTTGTGTTGGTGAAGAGTATTTCTAGATATATAAGCTTTTGTTATTGTGAAACCCTGCCGGCACAGTCGAGGGTCTTCAAGTTTGTTGTTCCTCATTATAATTTATACAAACAAAGAATTCGAAGGCCTTTACTGATATATTCGTATTTATATTTTGGCTATAGATAGATGCCCTGAACGAATGCTAACTGCACTAGCTTCTGCTCTTTCTACTCGTATTATATAGTATGTAGACTCTATGTTTGATGCAGGTCTAGGTGATCCGCGGTCGTATTCCACCACCTTGACTTTCCCCCAGCATCATTTCGAAGATTTCCCACCTAAAAAAAACGTCTAGGTGATAGTGTAGGCGAGCGCGGACGCAGTTTTTAAATTAAAGCCGGTACTGAGAATAGTCGCCGGGAATGAATCAACGTTGGAAACTGTTGGATAGTGGGTGATGTCATCTTCGCGGGGATTGATGTGGACACAGGCGCGACGCAGGTTACCCAACTCTTAATGATTATCAATAATCTCATTAGCTCGTACACGAGGTGTAGAATAGAAACGTACAAATTCAATATTATTTTAAAAGCCTCTTCATTTAATATAACTAAAAAGCCACCGCCCTGATCCGCCGATGCTGATTTATAAATATTATAAAGTAGTTAGAGTTTTATGTATCGGATATGAAGCTAAATAGAAACGATGGTCGTGTACAATTTTTCTTCAGACAACAATTAACAAATGTCTTGAGGCTACAATGCGATATTTAGAAACTTGCTCGTCAAGTTTGGTTAACTGGTTAAAGGGTTGACAGCCGATTCGGCAGTAAGGTTTACAGTTTGTGGCTGCGTACCGGTAAAAATAGTGCTGGCAAAACCTCCACAAAATGCCCCGACGATCTGGTGAAGATCGTAGGAATCGACTGGATGCGGACAGCGCAGGACTTTTTGGCTTGAAGGAATTGACGGCTTGAAACATTGAAGGAAACCTATTTTCTAAGCAGACGTTATCTGATTGCCAATAACAAACGGTTAAATAAATGACATGTAATTTTAAATATGAAAAGCTGGTTTAATCTGCAAACTAGACTTTGTATACAATGACGTAATTCGATACATTGTAAAGTAGCGGTTTCTGTGAGAGACGACTGCGGATCTATACTCTGATGAAGAGCACTGCGCTCTCCTTGAAGGTCACGAGTCGATCCGTTAGATTTTCATAATAGTTCCGATCTATCGCACCGTTAACTAGTTATTGTTATATTTCTTTGTGAGACAGGCATTGTCCGCTACTGTACAATGGGACGGTCACCGTCCGATTCTCGCGTCAAACTCAAACATATGTGACGTCATACAGTTCGCTCCAATCGCAACGGATATAACCTAGTTATGTATCAATAGAGATTAATTTATACTAGTTAAAATTTATTTCATAATTAAACGTAATCACTTAATTGTGCGCACAGTGCGGCAATTATTTTACCTATGATATGGTTATTGAAAACCCGATGCCGATGATATGCAAAGTGTATTTCGTTGGAATGTGCAAGGCATCTCTGAGTAGGGATTATGTCGAGCGGTTTGGTGAAATCTCGTGAATACTGCAATGAATTAACCTCTTATTTTGCTTAATTTCATTAGGTCGACTGGTAGTCGGTAGCGGTTTGGCTGCATGTAGGTTTATTCGTTATGCAACGGTCAACCGCAGCTTTATACATATGCATAAAGTTTAGTTGTGATTAGACAACGACCGCATTATATTGTGTGTTCAAAGTCATTCGTAAGTTTTATTGTAATAATGTTAAGATAAATAAAGTAAATATTTTTTCAATTAATATTACCTAGTACCGAGATCCGCACTTCAGTTCTGAGAGATAGTGTTTCTGCGAAGCTTTCTCATAAATATTATTATTACTTCAGAGGTCGAACGCTGTGGGAGTAGTAAACCCTCTTATAACGCGGTGCTCTGAGAACGCGGTTTCCGTATAACGCGGAAGTAAAATTGTGACAGTTCTCCTAGAAGTATTTTTACAGCGATCTTTCCGTTGTGCAGCGTCCTATAAGTTTTTACCCTGTGAGTAACTGGATACGTTTATGTAGACATTCCAACTTATCTCCTAGCCGTCTCCAGCATCTGTTCCGGTCGTCTCAAAGCTCACACACACGTCTGTTTGCTTGCTAAGTCTTTCCAAAAAATTTTAATTTAATCTTATTATTTGTGTTTCTTTATATTCATTTAACGCGGTACGAATATTGTAATTTTTTTTTCTTAGGTACAAGTCAATGCTTGATCACGATCCCACCTGGTGTTAAGTGATGATGTGGTCTATGTTGCTAAAGCGCATTAACCTAGCAAATGCCTATTCACTCATTTTTTGAAGAGCGAATTTTATTTGTACTAATTCTGGGTTTCTTATAGCGCGGTGTCCATGTAACGCAGTAGACGGTTTCCATATAACGCACTACAAATTAGCTTGGTTTGTACGGTTAAATCCGTGTTTCTAATAGAGCGGTTTCTATATAACGCGATACTGTGTTATAGGATGGTGTACTGTAGTTACATGTAAAATAAATGACCATCTTGAAGCGATATGCACTTCGCAGGAACATTCCGCCTTCACTTGAAGAGGCGATCGCGTAACTTAGTACAGAAGTTTGTTTGATAATACGGACACTTCGCGGAATATTCCAGACCCGATTGGATTTCAACTGCGTCGAGCTTTGAAGAGGTCTGCATTGCTCCCCACTGCTAACAAACTGTTAGCTGCATAGTACTTGATTAATAATTTCATTCCTGGTACTGGTTCTATCTAATTGTAAAGTTATATAAGTATTCATTAAGTTTAATTGGCGTAATGTTCATTCCAGGTTTTCTTTTCGCCTATTTATAACGGAATATCGTTAATAGAAAGTGGAAACGAGCTGAAGAAACTACTCGAAGAAATACGCGCAGAAATATTATGACGTAAACTTTTACAACTTATTGAAACATTCAATAGTACTAGTCATTAAGTTATATAAACACTACCAGCTTTTACATAAAATTACCTAACTTAATTAAGTTTGATTACACACTTGTTACAAAACTTAAAATTATGGAATCTCTAACTTAACGTCTAGATCAGAGTTCCCCACACTTTTTTGTGTCGTGGACCCCTTGGCATGTGTTTCCGTGTTGTGTAGACCCCCTAATTACCTTATATTGATCTCCTGTAAATTTCTAACTGTAGTGAAGTTTAGTGTTAAAAAGTAAAAACACATGTTAATTTATATATTTATTAAATTAAAAGTACTCAAAATAAAATTTTGTGTCTGTTATGTAAAATATACGTAACGTTAAATAAACATGAAATAAACTATAAATAAAATAACATAAGCAATAAGCCAATATTTTTAGTGAGAAGGATGTGTTGAGATCCACTATCGTGGACCCCCATTTTCATTTCATGGACCCCCAAATTTGTTTTCGCTTACGTAGACCCCTTGCAGGTTGTCATAGTCCCCTAGGGGTCGATATAGACCACTTTGGGAATCACTGGACTAGATCATATCACAATAAATATAGTAAATCGCATTGGCTACTACCGTTTGAATCATTGCAAGGAATACTAAATTATCAGGGTTCGTGCCACGTGATGGGCGTGTGGGTACACTTGACAACATGTTCATCTGAGGTCTGTATTTCATACAACCAAACTTTACTGATTATTTGGCATTTATTATTATTAATTCAGTTAATTTTATTCCACCCCTTATGAGTCTATTGTTAAAAAAAAACAATGATTTGTAAAATCAAAATGAAGAATGAATAGGCATTTGCTAGGTTAATTCGCTTTACCATAATAGACCACATTATCACTTAACAACCATCGCAAAAAAAAAACCTGTACATGAAAAACATAAATATTGCGTCTCTCTTTTCTTCTGAAGTACCTAGGATTGAATAAATGGTTAAATTTGAGACTATTATGGCTGGGTTTTTTTGTACTGATTGCCCATAAGAAATTCAAACCTCACGCCAACATCAACCTCGCTTCAAGTTTGACCACATCTATGTTATTATGATAACCAGCTTCAATTGCTCACTCCGTGCTGGACCAGGCTACGTGTGGGTTCCTCCATTCAACTTGACTGGTTCTTTAATATTATGCTAGTTCTATTCTAATACATCGAGAATGTTATATAGGATTAATTTTTAAATTAACGTTAGTTATGTTATAAAATTTAAATTTTTAAGTTCCTTAAACAATATATAAACTTTGTGTTTTGTACCGCGCCCCGTGAATTATTGTTGATTTTATCCCCCGCCCTCCTGATGGGACCCTCGCAGCTATTCGACTTACTTAAACTCCAATAAAAGTCGCTCCTTATGTCCTCGCGTACGGGAAAGTTTTAAGAGGGTCCATCGCGTTTAACTTGTTACTCTGCCGGCGGGTGTTTTATCAGCAAACCTTAATGTGTGTGTCTGTCTGTGTGTCTACTGGCGATGGACCCCGTCCACTATTTATTCGTTTTCGTACATTTTTTAATTAACTTCCAAATACTTGTTCGTTGATTTTTAACAATTAGTACAATGTTTCATAAAAATTACTTTGAATTTGTTAACACAAGCGATATGCACGTGTAAATTTTTTTATACTGTATTGTATCTTTCAGTGAATAATATACTACTGTATTATTATGGAATAGAAATAGCAATTAATATTTCATTCAATTTCAACATTTGTTCAGAATTTTTTTTTCAGTTATCTCTTCTTCTTCTTCTTTCTCCTGCCCTGGTCCCACTTTATGTAAGGTCGGCACAACATGTTCTCCTCTTCCAGTCTC
>DWLS01003293.1:0-16042 GCA_018246255.1 Pachliopta kotzebuea | reverse complement strand
TTTCTAGACCTAGTGAGAATACAGTAGTTTTGCAACTGATGTGTTATATTACTGTATTATATACTGTATATACTATTTTATGTTTATTTAATGTTACGTATATTTTACATAACAGATACAAAAATTTATTTTTAGTAGTTTTAATTTAAATTCAATTAATAAATGTATAATTTAACATGTGTTTTTACTTTAAGTTTTTAATACTAAACTTCAATCTGGTAAGTAGAGGGTCTGCCTAACACGGAAAACTTGGTAAGGGGTTTACGACTCAAAAAAGTTTGGGGAACACTGATCTAAATATATTATAAAACTTATTTTATCAATTTTGTAAGAAAATAAATAATCAAAATGTTAAAAAAATAAAACTAATTTAGTACAGAAGCTTACTACAATCTAAATATACATTACTCTATAACTGACTTTACGTTTTATATTTATCTTGAACTGTTACTTATTTTAGTCGATTACATAGAGTTCATGCTCAGCGTTTTGCACTACCTACGCACCACAAATCTTCGATCAGGGGTCGAATGCATTATTAATTATTATAAGCATAAATAATGTTAAATATTGATGCTGCGACCAAATATGTACGAGAAAGTTATCTGCGATTGTATTAAATTTACTCTTGGGTATCTCTAATTGGTACGATCGTGATATTGGTCTGTGTATAAATTCTGTTTTATCACTAGTTAAAATAAATAGACGCAGTTTGTTTCTGGAGTTATGCTTGTAACGGTAAAAAATGAGTAGAAATGGTTTGTCACAGCTCTGCGACTGCGCCAACGCTGACATATTTATTCGCTTGTAATGGCGTGTTATATTTGTTATAAAGTTCACGAATGTGACCATTCGATTCGTTCTAAGTTAAGGTCAAATGTGTAAAACAAATATAAAATTGTCTACTTTCATTGGTACACATAGTGGAAAATTCCGGAACAAAAACAATGAACCAGTAATCATATAGTTTAACCTTCCATATATCCTATAGATATTGAGCAAGTTTAAATAAAATGATTACTAATTCATTATTTTCGTGTTCTTTTTATCCCAGATTTTTACACTATATAACTATATAACCAGTTGAAATTGACAATTTTATTTGTTTTGCGCATTTGACTTTTATTTAAAATGTATCGAATGGTTTCACTCAAGGACTTTACGATAACTTTAATGGGCCGTTAGACCTTCTTCGTAAGGAGTACTAAGATGTACTCGCAGTACGGACAATTTCTGTTTTCTTCTTTCACTTTCATTTAAGAATAGAAATCATAAAAACAATTAAAATTAGTAAAAACGTTATTGTCTATTAACAAATTTTGACGTTAATATTAACGTATTAATAGTGAAAAATAAACATTTCTGAAATGTTTAAATAGAAAAGTCTAAACGCTAATGTCAATTTGTGATCATTTGCTAATGTTACCGACATAAAAATTTTAATTTCATCAAAAATAATACAAAAACACTATAGATATTTGTTTTGTGTAATCCATCTTGATTGCATTCTTTATGTTTAATAATGCTACGGTTAGTTTCCCGTGCGAATCAACCCAGGGTTTATTTTACAAAGTATTCAATACTTTTAGTATTTTTCTTACCACCGGGTACGCAGACTTGAAAGCATATACCTGGTTTTAAAATCTGTTCCAGCAAATTGTTCTATCTGTAAAATCAATATCATAGGATACTTTTTTGTGATATAGGTGCAGGGGAAAAAAGTTTTATTTATGAAATTCCTTTTATAAAATTATATATATCTAGTTAAATAATTAAAGATGAACAATTACAGAAGGATTGTAACAAATAGACACGAAACTAAATACTTTTTTAAAAGATCTATGAATAGTCTAGGATTATGGGTAAAAAAAATTTAAATGTAAATATTTCATAAATAAAATTTTTAAATACTGACGTATGTTTTTGCTTCAGAATGAAGAAATTACAACGGATATCAAATTAAGGATTGAAAGCCATTGGCGTAAGAATGTACAGTTCAGAAATAATAATGGTAAAAACAAACCTCATTATGTTCTTCCAATGTTTCCATATCCTTCTGGAAATTTGCATATGGGACACGTACGGGTTTACTCAATATCAGATACAATAGCCTTATTTCATAAAATGAATGGAAAAAATGTTATTCATCCCATTGGGTGGGATGCTTTCGGTTTACCTGCCGAAAATGCAGCTTTAGAAAATAATGTTCCTCCCCATGCTTGGACAAATTCTAACATAAATACAATGAGAAAGCAGCTTACAGATTTAGGCTTTAACTTTGATTGGGATAAAGAAATAAGTACTTGTGACCCTCGCTACTATAAATGGACACAATACATATTCCTGAAGTTATTTGAAAAAGGGATGG
This sequence comes from Pachliopta kotzebuea, assembly GCA_018246255.1. NCBI lineage: Eukaryota > Metazoa > Arthropoda > Insecta > Lepidoptera > Papilionidae > Pachliopta > Pachliopta kotzebuea. Next base: position 13,674 of record DWLS01003293.1, on the reverse strand, counting down.
CTTACCAAAGTAAGGTATGATTTTATTAAAAAATTCTGTACATTTATTACTAAATAAATATAAAAGTAAATGTAGCCATCACTTATTTTTAAACAAATTCTTTTGTTTTTAATGTAGAAGTTTGGATGATCATTAAAAAAATATTTTGTATATGCCTGGCTTTAGTTTTAGTTTAAAGTACGTAATTAGATTTTTTGTATAAAAGTGTTCTAGTAAATGTTTTAAAAAAGACATACAAATTTACAATGAAACATTTTTTATTAATGAAATTGTTTTCTTTTAAAAAAACCATAGAAAAAATTAGAGTATTAAATAATTATAAAAATTAATTTTTAGGCTAAGGTAAACTGGGATCCTGTTGACAAAACAGTTTTAGCAGATGAACAGGTTGATGATAATGGTTGTTCATGGAGATCAGGTGCTACAGTTGAAAAAAAAATTCTAACACAATGGTTTATCAAAACGACTAAGTATGCAAAACAATTGTATGATGGCCTTAATATTGATGATTTAAAGAATTGGAAAGATATAATAAACCTTCAAAAACATTGGATTGGTGAATGCAATGGAGTGACTGTTTCATTTCAAATCAAACTTGGTAATAATATTAAAGCATTTGATGTTTGGACATCTGACCCATATAAGTTTATTCATGGAGAGTTCTTAACAATACATAAAAATAATGTTATCATAGATAAATTACCTGATGCATATATTAAAAATATAAAATGTATTAATCCAATAACAAATTCAGAAATGCCAATATATGTCACAAATGAGGCTATTTATCCAGAGGGGCAGGAAGTATATCTAGCGTGTCCTTCTTCATGTGTACAAGATCGGAAGTTAAGCAAAGCTTTGGGAATAATATGTGATAAAGAGATGTCTTACATCGACATTAATATTGAAAATCAGAAAGCAATTGACATAGCTTTAAGTAAAAATGTTGGAGGACATTTTGTTAGTTCTAAGCTTAAGGATTGGTTGATATCAAGGCAAAGATATTGGGGAACACCTATACCAATTATACATTGTTCCAAATGTGGAATAGTTCCTGTACCATATGAAGATCTTCCAGTAATGTTGCCTAAAAATAACTCTGACCTTGGTGTCCAAAGATTAATTAACTACAATGATTGGGTAAAATGTAAATGTCCAAAATGCTCAAATACTGCACAAAGAGAAACTGACACAATGGATACATTTGTTGACTCCTCTTGGTACTTTTACCGATTTTTAGATCATGATAATGACAAAATGCCATTTACTAAAGACAAAATAAAGGATTTCACTCCTGTTCATTGCTACATTGGTGGCAAAGAACATGCTGTTTTGCATTTATATTATGCTCGTTTTATGAGTTATTTCTTACATTCACTTGGATGGACTTTATCACCAGAACCTTTTAAGAAACTTTTAGTTCAAGGCATGATTATGGGACAAAGTTACAAGGTTAAATCATCAGGCAAATACATACATCCAGATAATGTAGAGAAAATTGGTAAAGAATACAGGGAAAAAACCTCGGGTGAAAGAGTAATAGTACAGTGGGAAAAAATGAGTAAATCAAAATTTAATGGTGAAAATCCTCAAAGGTTATTGAATAGTTATGGTTGTGATACAACTCGATTACTCATACTTGCCGATGTTCCCCCTGCTACCAGCAGACATTGGTCTGATGCCAGTAAGATAATTATATTTTTTTAACATAGCTGTACCTGTTAGTTCTCTGATGTAATAATTTTACTATCATGTTTTTTTTTGAACCCACCGTGCTTGCTTGCAACAGCATTGCTGTGTTCCAGTAGTAATTGGATGGGTTTAAAAATATATTTAATAAAAATGTTTTTAGAAACTCTATTCAAGATTTTATTTTGAAATTGAAAAGACAATTATAACTAGCAGTAATCATAATAAGACTATACTCGTGATGTAGCGCAAAATACGCATTGAAAAAAAATATTTTTAAAACTTTTTTATCGCTTATGATACTTGAATTTCACGTAAAGTTACGAAATAATAAAGCAATGCATAGTATATTGGCACGTATATTGTGACATTAATGACTAAGCTAATGAGTTCGAAAAAATCTTTCCATGTACCAAACTCTACCACATGTGGCTCCAGAAACTTACCAGGTAACACAGAGTGTTACAAGATACACACTTAGACTTTTACGCCTTAAGAGTTAGAAGTAGTTACACTGATAAACTTTCTGGAGAGTATATTTTTAAACGTATTTTTTAATTTTATGTTTTGTTGCAGCACTTCCAGGTGTATTAAATTGGCAACGTAGATTATGGATGACAATTGGTGAATATCTTAAGTATAAAAATGATGCAAGTTTGAATAAATCAAGTAATATTGCTGCACTGAAAGATTTAGAAGCTAAAATTTGGAGTAAAAGGAATTTTTTAATCGCGACTACGACCTATCACTTCAAATATACTCAAAAACTTAGTGTTGGAATTTCAAGATTACAGAGCTTGACTAACCTCTTGAGGGTATATATTCTACAATATCAAAATAATGATAAATGCTATCTATTTGTAAAAGTGTTAATTAGGCATGATTATAATAAGGCTTTAATGAAAAGAACATTCGATAAATTTTATATTAGGCATGTATAGGTACAGCCAATGAAATATTAAGATTCGAACTGGATCACATAATTAGTTTGTTAATGAAAAAATTCTAATGATGCATTTCATTAAACGTAACGTTGTAGTAGTTCATTAACATAACTATTATTACCAATACTATAATAAGTGATGGAATTTATTGTTAAATACGTTTGTCGAATGACTGGTGAATGTTTTCCGCTGTTGCCAAGATCTTCAAGCCAGTATCCAAAGAGAATGTATAGGTAAACCAAGTAACTAACATTACAGCATAGAATGATAATTTCTTCATATACAGAATTTATAGCAAGTTAAATTCTGTATTATACTAGTATTTATTGAAATATACAGGTTTGTTAGTTTTATTCCTATGAATTAGTGGTATTAATTTTTTTCAGAATATACCTCCGGAACTATTAGTTAAGAGCAAAGAGTATGAATTAGCTTTAGCGTCGTTAATTATAATGTTGACACCGGTGACTCCACATTTTTGTTCGGAATTATGGGCCGGATTTTTGTCGGCCCCCAATAGACATAATATCAATACTAGTATGATAAATTGGGACCAGAATGTTCTACAACAAAGATGGCCAAGGGTGGACAATCATTTCGAATTGTCATTCTTATGTAAAGTATGTATTATTTTAAATATTAATACAGCAATAGTGAATTTTTTTATTTTTCTTAATTTATCACTATAATTATTATATACATTTTTGTTTTCTTCAGAAAATCCACGATTTCTTTACATTCACTAGCAAATTCCTCAGAAATGTTACAAAACTACAACTAACAAATAGTATTTTTTTAGGTAGATGGACAAGATCTATGTGACCTTAAAATTAAATCTGAAGAACTTATGTGTATAGATGAAGAAAAGGCTTTACAAATGATGCTCGCACAAGAACCAATTGCTAAAAGAGTCCGAAGAGGCATCGCAAAAATTAATTATGAACTGTTCCCTTATTGTCGTGCAGTATTAAATATATATACAAGTAGAAGTGTTAAAAAAGGAACGAGTCAGGACCAAATTTCTTCAACTAATGTCTAAAAATTTTTCTTTATTCCACGCAACAAAGACAAGATCTATGCAGGTCAATGCTTAAGTTGCGTCATTATACTTCTGGCCTACGCATGCTCATAACAATGGCTCTAGAGCCCCACAAACCAGAGCATGGTAATATTTCATGGAAAAAAAAAATCATTCCTACGTAGATGATGATTTAAATAATCGTGAAAAACTCTGTCTACAGGCTTACCACCAGTAAATATCTTCTTTACATAATTGTAATCATCCAATTATAATCGATGATGATTTTCTGAAGCATTATTTTATTTACTATATTTTAATTTATAAACCACATTTGATTCCTTTAATAATAAAACATTTAATAGAGTATGAAAATAAAATATAACCCATGTGATATTTTTCTGTTTGTGTTTGTAATGTGACACTTTTTTCTTGGGGGAAAAATGCCATCGTATTTTGTCTGCAAGATGTTAAGAGCTAAGTATGTCTGCCTAGCACGGACGACTTAATAGGGGAATTCCTTTTAGGGTTCTATATCATTGTAAGGTAATTACAGAATGTGTAACTTGTTGTAATTCATAGTTTACAAACTTTTGAATAAAGGCTTTTAATTAAAACTAAATATTTTACCTTACTATCAGATTTCTATTACCCTTTAATAAAATATTTCGTTATTAAATGTAGTAATTATCATATAGTATACTTTGATTAGGCAATGACTATTTCTGGACAAACAAAAGAAAAAGGCTAGTGCATATATTTTGAAATAATTAATGTTTTATATTTTGTAAATATTTTATAGAATAGGCAGAATGGTGAGTGTTCAATGCCTGCTTCGATAATGAGAATAGTGCCAAGTTGTCAATTTTATGTTTCATTTATTGTTGAGATCTTGAATGTCGTAATAGTTGTTCCGGGTTTAAAAAATTGTCCTTCTTATGTTATGTATTTCCTCATTTACAATGAACACTGATAAAAAGTATAAACCTTTAGTGTTTTATATTATTTACATTATAAAGTATATTTTCGATTCGTATATTGTATTATTATTGCTTCTTCCAGATACGGTCTGATTTTGACAGAAAAGCCAAAATCTAAACAACTTGTATTTCAAGCGACTCGTAATGTTTTTGGTAACGATTCAGATTCTGACGAAGAAGATAAAAAAAAACCAATTCTTCTTCGACCGAGTGACAGTGTAAATAGACAAGTAAGTTATTTATTTTTGATATTCTGTTTCATATTCAAGCTCTAAAAAATGGAAAATGATCTTTAGTTAGTGACTGATCTTTAGTTTTATGAATATTCCAGAGTAAAATTAATCAGGAAAAAGCTGTCAATGAAGATCCTTCTGTGTATCAATATGATGAAATTTATGATTCCATGATAAGTAAAAAAGAAGAAGACAAAGAAAAGGTAAAAGAAGTCAAAAAGCCAAGATATATTGAAAATTTGATGAAAGCTGCAAATAAAAGAAAAATTGAAAATGAAAGGCGATTAGAAAGACAGGTTAATATTAATTTGTGTCATATATAAATATAAGAAATTAATTCATATTTAATAACTATAACTAGTTAATCTTTATGACTACTTGGAACTTTCATAATTTGTTTCAAATGAAATCGAAAAATGTTGTAACCCTTTCATATATTTAGAAACTAGTATTAAATCAAAACTTTGTTAAATTTGGACGTTTAAATTATGGAAATTGGAGACTTGTCATCTAACTATGGAATGTCTGTCGATCCCCTCAATTGCTAAGCAATCATCATAGGTAGTGCCAATATGTTGGTGAGGATTGAGTTTGCCAATATCCAATCTATCTATTATAATGATCACATAATACTTACTGACCATACAATTGACCGAAGGAAATATGTCGTAGAAGTTAGTCTTGCTATGAAATAGGCACCATTCGCTCGCTATATATTGGCTGAAACAGTTCCTTCCAAATGAGTGTAAGATCATGCTTGTTGGGATCCAAGTCCAAAACCAGTCAGCATATTGAGTTAGGTATGTGCAAACCTTACATGCTTGTGCAGAAACTTATTTTACCTGTGATCGATTATGCAGATGTGAATTACCCGGACTTGTTGCAAACCTTCTTAACAAGTTTGAGTGCCTCCTGAACAATTGTATCAGTTTCATTTTCGGTTTGCGAAAGTATGACCATATTTCCAAATATCGTTCTCATCTTAACTAGCTCACAATCGGACCAAGGTACAAGTCTACAGTCTTGCTTGCTCTTTTTTCTATATTTAATGTTCCAATCTCTCCTTTTATTTCAAAGATAAATTCCATTATCTCTTATCATCCCATGTTAGATTCCTTCAGTCTTCTTTTAGAAATAAACTCTATTCCAAAACATGTATATATCTGGGTTCTTCAGTAACTTATTTATTATTCAGGCTACACTTCTCTGGAACTCCTTACCTGTAGAAAAGCTTCAACAAAATATTTGTTTAAAAAGCAGGTCTGAAATCATTTAAATCAGACAATATAGCATAGTATATTTATTATGTATGTATATCTGTATATATATATATTGCCTAGGTTATTTTTATGTATTTATGTTGTTATTTCCTTCCATGTTCATATTTATTTATTTTTATACATAAATTGTATTATCATTTTAAATTATTCACACAAAGTTTTAGTACCTACCTCTCCAAAGGCTGGCTGGTGGAGAATGTCTGCTGGCATTAAGGCCACCTTTTATGAACCTTACTTTAAAGGTTATACAATAAAGAAATTAAAAAAAAAAATTTAGGGTTTATTTTCGTCATGACAATTATTAGATTGTTCACATACATTATGGAAAGTGTACAATACTTATATGTACTAATGACATAGTTTCCCAAATATTTTAGATACAAAAAGAAAGAGAAAAAGAGGGTGATGAATTTGCAGACAAGGAAGTTTTTGTTACATCTGCTTATAAAAAGAAACTAGAGGAAATGAAGAAAGAAGAGGAAAGGGAAAAATATGAGGAATATTTAGAAAGTATTGCAGATGTTACTAAACAAAAAGATTTAGGTGATTATATCTTTAAATTATACTTAAATAAAAATTTGAAAAATTATTTCTTTTCTAGACCTAGTGAGAATACAGTAGTTTTGCAACTGATGTGTTATATTACTGTTATTTAGGTAAGACATAATGATAATGATATTGATCCGGGGCATCCAATTCATAACGGCTGATGGCCTTCGCGGTAGGTTTAGTGGGTAGGGGTCGCCCAGCCCGAGTCCCGCACATCCCTCCGGTCCCACCCAGGGCACCGGCGGAAAGTCCGTAAAAGGATTCCCCCGCGTTAAGAAAAAAAAGACATAATGCTATAATAATAATAACAATAAATTTGGTGGTTAAAACTAATGGTGGTAGGACTCTGTTGGCAGCATGCTTTCTATGTAGCTATTACCAGATGTATGCATAAGTCTTTTCAGGTTTTTGAGATAAAATACATTTTTCAGTTTAGATAAAATATTGGCCATCGGCTTCTACTCATTTAACCCATCTTCCAGGTAAATTATAAATACCTTACTAGGAAAATTGTTTGGCTTTTGCGGCGAACCATTCGACAAGCCACTTTCCAACTTCCTCTAAATCTATGTGCAGTTAGTATAACATCAAATAATATCCATAAGCCATGTGTCAAATCACATGACAATAAACTTTAAAAAAAAACTTCCTCGAAATCACTGCAATGCAGTCTATGAGAGACTGCTCCATCTATGTGAAGAGATGATAGTCTGATGGCCCCAGTTCAGGAAGTACGGCAGATGTGAAAGTGTGTCCTATCCATGTGATTTCAAAGAGTCATCCACGATTTGGATCAAGATTGGTTCGGGTTTTCAAATTAAATAAATTTCTTGACACCAGTCATTATTCAGTGCAGAAATAATTTTGTTTTGTAACGAGTTAGCTTGAGCCATTGTGGAAGGGTTTTTAAAAACTACATGCTTGGGACTACTGATGACCCCAAGCTATGATGTTAAGTTGATAAAATCTGAGAGAGAACTGATTTTTTTTATTAATACAAGCTTCTTATATACTAAGGTTATACAATGGGTTCTTAAGGCTAGTTTATATACTATATGTGATTAATGGATTCCTATTTAATTCACAGATTCCTATTTAATTTTATCAGTAATTGCTTTCTTTGTTCATTGCCGGCCTTTCTCTTATGACATTATAACGAACGTTACATTTTATTAGTGCAAAGGCACTAATAAAATGTTGTAATTATTACTAAATTTGTCGTTCATTGAAATCGTAAGAGACCCATTTACTAAGTTTAATTATTTTCCCCATTGCCCAAAAACGACTGCTGAAAGTTCCTTGTGTCGTTTTTAATGATTCTGCTAATTGCTGCTTAGTTTAAGTAGGCCTGCGATTGTTTGTGTTCGCACTTTTGTCGTCTATCAGACCGTGCGCCGTCTTTCACATTAAAATCGCCACTTTTAAATTCTCGAAACACATGTCCTAATCGATGGAGCGTGTTCACCATAAGTTTCTACCAGCAAACTATGCCATTCCACTGCCTTTTACTTCTGATGAAACAGCAATAGCAGCAAGATGTGCCGTATATGTTCTTTTTCAGGCACAAAAGTCGACGTGATCACTTATCTTTACAACAGAGATGCTATCAATTGGTAGACTCAACTTGTATGTTTTTGTAGCTTACTGTCATACAATTTTTTTGACTGATATCAATGCTCATGGCCACTTACATATGTAAACAAGGGTTTAACTTTATTCCGTACACCGAGCACGGTTAACGGTGGCGAGAATTACGCGGTCGTCGGTGTGTCGGGCTGACCTTTTTGCATCATCAGCAGTGCGGGGAGAAATCATAGAAATAAACTAAAGTGGTGTCGAATTTATAAGTGGCGTATTGTTCGGTGGCCCATGTTTTAGTAAAACCGGAAAAGACCAAAGCATTTAGCTGTTTCTACAGTGCCTAGATCAGCAACCAAACAATTGTTTTCTAATACTACTGTGTTCTGGTATAAAATGTGATCTAAAAAGAAAAAATTGTATAATAAATAGATTAAACATATATTTAAAGCGATATCAATATTATGTATTTTGATCATCCAAACTAGATTCACATTGTTAGGGCCAGCAAATCAATAGCCATAAGATAAATTTTTTTGATTGTTTTATTGCTTATTGGAATAAAAAGATTGATTACAATTATTACAATAATAACATTGAATCTTTTGTTTAAATAAATTTAAACAACTAATATTTTATTTCAATATATTTTAGGTGGTTTCTATCGTTATCTGTATGACCAAAAACTTGGAACTGACAAGGCAGTAGCAGATAAAAATGTGGATAAACAAGAGCCAAGTAGCCTTGATAAAATTGATTTTGATAAAAAAGTTGTAGAAAATGATAAACTCCAATTGAAAAATAGAAACTATAGAAAAAGAAAAACATCAACAGATCACAAACCGAATCTATCTGACGGAGAAATTGAAAATTCAGATGAGGAAATAAATAGATTTAATTTAGAAGACATTAGGCTTTCGAAAAAAGCTAAACAAATCAAGGAGAATATTGATGCCGATTCAGACTTTTCTATTGATGATTCTGATGATGAAGAAAATGAAGTCAAAAATAATGAATTAAATAAAGTGAAGACATTAACTGAAGTGAAAGATGAAAACAACTCTGTTAACTCTATTGTAGAAAATCCTGACAAAACAGACGAGAAACAAGTTTCATTAAATAAAAGTAATATAGAAACTCCTGTAGTAAAGAAAATAGATATATGGAAAAAGCGCACAGTTGGAGAAATACTTGAACAAGCACTTAAAAGATATTACAAAAGAAAAGCCAGTAGATGTCATTAATGTGTGTAAATAAAATATACCAAAAATACATCAAAACAATTTATTTGTTTTCTTTATTAAAATTTTATGTCACCACGTAGTGTGCCTTGCAGTGAACTGAAAAATAAAAAATTGTTTTTTTAAATTAATTTTCCTCTGCACTTCTAGAAATATTTTTACTTTAAGGTATATAAATTTTAGTGAAAATCACCTATAAATTCAGAAACAGGATCATTTTCGCCTTCAGCTCGCATTGTTCCAGTTATTTCCTCGTTTTCAACCATTGGAAGAACTAATTGCACAAATTCCTGGGTATAAGGCGGTGCAATTGCGTCCAGTACCTATAACAGAAAATTAGAAATAACTTCTTTGACATTTCATTCTAATTCCCTCTTTTCATGTGAGAAAATGATATTTTGATGTTATAAACATCCTTAATTAAAGAATTACTTATTATACAACATAACCTTATACTTACCTCGGTAATAAAATATCTTATTAGGGATATGTCGGTATCGCCGCGCTGCCAACATTGTTTAATATACCGTAATACCGGAACAACGCAGCCGCGACTTAATAAGTTAACCATTCTATCAAGAAGCATTTTCTTCAATTCCAACTGAAAAAAGGTGATGTTTTTTAAATAATGCCTTCTTCATTTTTAAATACGTGATTCATCTGCACATAACAAATTTAGGATGATGAAAACCACCACATTGTATTTGACATAAGACATTAATTCCCGATATTCCAGTAATTATACTAGTATCTATACTTTTTAAACCAGAACACTGGAATGACACAGTATTATTTAGCAACAAAATCATCATATCTGCGGTTTACATACCCAGACAGTCTGTACATGAAATGTGTTAAAAAGAGTATCTTGTATTTAAAATGCTACATGTAGATATTGCTTAAGAATTCTCTCCTACCTGTACCAATATTTCTAATTCATCTTGAGGCGATTCAAACAGTTGTATAAGTAATCTTAAAAGCCTGTGATGGAGTAACTGGTGGCAAGAAGCTACTTCATCTAACAGTGCCAAATGAACAGGGCAGTGTTCTGTGCATAATTTAAAATAAGATGGTTCGGTTACAACACATTCAACCCAGACCAGTACTCCCATGCCAACAACTGGAAACCTGTAATAGAATAATGGAATCAGCAATTGTTAAGGTTGTAAATTAAATTAAATTTATAAGTATATATATAAACATAAGTATATACATAAACAAAGACCTTTGTATCAGTATATATACTTATCTCTTGTATTATTATTGTAAATAACTTTTAATGATATTAAGATGACAAAAATAATATTACAATGGTCTTGATCTTGGTTGGGTTGATTAAAATTAAGGATGAGTCCAAGACTTGACCTTAATTTCACATGGTGTAAAAAAAACTGACTACTTTTTAATATTGAGATATTTTTAAGAACAATAATGTAAACATTATATTTTTAATACGTTATAGTAGATTTCAACTGCCTCCATGGTAGAGTGAATAAATGCTTATCCTGTAACATATGTTTGTTTGTCCTGGATCATTTAAAATCTAAGCCATGAGTGATAGAGATTTATTCGGAAAGGGTTCCTTCAAACCCACCTGCTTAGTTACCACCGTAATATGGTAAATCTGCCATCATAGCACTGCTGTTTTCCGATTGTCTAAGAGACAGTTCATTGGACAAGCATATTTTTCTATGTACAGCTTCATTGTCATTCAGCTTCATGTGGATTTCCAGTGAAGTGTTAACCCATTGTAAAAAAAAGGTTTTTGTGACAATTTTCAAAACTATAATATGTATTACTTAGTGTGAAAAAATTTATAAAAATTTCATTACCTGATACAATGGTATAGTGTAGGCAGCTCTGCAATTAGTTCACTAGAACTAGCAGAACTACTGCATACGGCGTGTATTTTTTCGATTGCTTGCACTGTAGCCTTTAATTCATCCTTAACAGGTCTGCCTGGGGTCACTCCTTCGCAAACACTAGCCGCGTATGCCAATAAATACATGTATTTTGATTTGTGCTCAGGATTCAATTTACTACCTGATTTAAATAGAGAATCCACCAGAAGTTCTGTATAGAAATGTATTAAAGATATACTAATTTTGATTATATATAATGAATAACAAACAAAAAAAATTAAAACTATGTTTATAATGATTTTATTAATTTTCGTGATATTCCTAATAGCAGTACATTTATTGTTACATTAAATTAATGAGTTACCTAAAAATTGTGGTATCCTTAACAAATGTACGGGAGGGGGTTCGGGTTGCGTATATGCACGGAACAGTACAGAGATGTCAGCCGGATTTAGTGCTCCCCTTGACAACATGGCTGCAAGAGCCGTTCGCGCGCCTCGCCAAGTTTCACCTGCTGTCAGCGCCAAGGTAATTGGAGTAACATCGTGATTACTAAAAACAAAAGTAAAATGATTTGTTAGTAATAGTTTAAAATTACAAGAGTATGTCTGGTTATCTTATTTACAATCTCTAGTGAACAAGTTTTGCTCTAAATATATCACATTTTTTTTTGCGGTAGTGTTATATTTATAATTAATATACATTCTTAGGTAACTCTGAAGAATGTTAAAGGACATAACACTTTAAATAAATTGGTCTTTATCAGACTCCATAATAGAAAACATGAAATACTTCTCAATAAAAAATACCTTTGTTGTGCACAACGAGTTATTTCTTGTCCAAGTCTCTTCATAATTGCACCTCCTCTAGGTTCTTGTGACAAAATGTGGACAATAACTTGACTGTACACATATGTATGAGCACCATGACAAACCATTTTCTGAAATAAATTTCAATACAATTACAAATAAAGATGTTCAGCAGTGGACTGCAATAGGCTGAGATGATGATGATGATGACAAATAAAGATGTATATTTATTATGTTTGTTGCAAGTTGTTGTTTGTTGTAATAAGACTTAACAACTCATATCTTAGCTACCAGGCACATTGTGGTGCAGTGTACATTATCGTAATTACCGCTAGTGTTAAGAGTAGATGTATCATGTACCATCCGGTAAAAAGCCACTTCTCAGTGCAGTTTCAACATAGAATTGAAAGAAAATTATGCAAGTGTTTGGAACATTTAGATTTATTATCTTTTCACAATATTATATCTTACCTATATCTTGTATTAATTAACTTAAATAATAGAAATACTATTAAGTTATAAAAGTTTAATAACATTTTGAAACTTACTGCACATTCATTTACACTGTTCTGCCAGTCATCGGAACTCTGTAGAAATCCAACAATGGCCGACTTAAGAACTCTTGAAAATACTTCGATTTGTTGTGCTGCAGTTGAAATACTTGTAATTTCGCCTTGAAAACCAGCATCAGATATTAACTGGAGCATAAATTAAAACACATGATTTATTATTAAGAATCATTCAAAGTTTAAATATAGTACTTTATCTATTCTTCATCAAGTTTTTTAGACAAAAATAAAGATATAAAGAGAAAAAAATTATTACCTTGATCGTAAAGTTTAACATAAGACAATCAGGATATTCTTCAGCTAGCCTATATATCAAAGACCTCCATGTAGGGTGTTCAATCATTTCTGTTAACCAAGCTGGTGTCTGTTACAGTAAATAACATATATTGATAGGCAAAATATCTTACATTTAAAAATAAATATTATTTAAAGATGATAAGGAAGTTAATACTTACTTCTCCTTCTTCAGTGAAAATCGTATCTGCTTTTTTTGGATCAAATGTTTTTAAAATCATATCTTTCAGGTGATTTTCCACCATGGCCTGTACTTCAGTTACTTTTACTCCTTTAAAGTAGAGCATAAAAATCAATGATAAATTTAAAATAATAGTATGATCTAGTATTTATTTAATATATTTTATTTGTTATGGATCTCAGTTAATGAATATATGACGACTACAGCATTCACAATTTTGCAGTTATTTCATTTAAAAAAATTGAGTTGGAATAATACCTTTAAGGTTTCGTGTGAGAAAATTTAAACAAATGAAGTTATGTACAAATCCTCAAACAATTTGAACAATTACACTAATAAATTTGTGAAATTGTCAGTGTTCCCGTCCAACTACGACGTGGGCGTCTTCAAGAAAAGAGTGAATAGGCATTTGCTAGGTTAATGCGCCTTACCATCATCGACCACATC
>DWLS01003292.1:0-16047 GCA_018246255.1 Pachliopta kotzebuea | reverse complement strand
GTTAAACCTGTAAAAAATTTCTAAATACCAATCACTGCCACTGCAACAAAAAAGACATTAAATAGTAAAAAAAATTTGCACATTCAAAAACACACAGTTTTCAAAAATTATAAGAAAATTAGACATTATTATTTATACCTAAAATATTATCAAGTAAAATTTTGTATAAATATTTATTGAATTTCAAGATTTTAAATAAAAGAAATTATTTGCTAAGTAATAACTGCCAACACTGCATAAATTAAATTAGCTATTTAATCGATATATGTCGATCAATAACTGAAATAAATTATTCATTATTTTTATTCTAGTTAACAACATATTAAAATTTTTTTACTACCGCTAATGCTGTGTTGTTAGTTACCTATAACAATTGAAAAATTATTATCATAATATTTTTAATAAGCATACAGAAATCACTAACATTAACGTAATATTACTAATATCCACAAACATTACAACATACAATTATAACAAAAATACCTTTAAAAATTGGTTTTAAAATCATAAATGTAGAAATTATGTTATAACATTCTTTTCTTTCTTACATCTTAATGACATCAAACCTATTTTTACATGTAATAAATTAACAATAAACATTTGAAAAAAAAATGAAAAGCCAAATTATTAGAAAATGTTTTATTAACCTCACATTAAATTTGTGTATAAAAACTATACAATAAAACTTTACTAAAAATCAGTAAGTTAAATAAATAATATTAATAATTAAAGAATAGATTTAGAACTAAATTTTAAGGATTTAATCGAATATATTTAATTATTTCATTACCACGACTTTTTAACTGCTTTCGCCATCAGATCCGTAGAATTTAGTTTTATTAAGTCTGGAATATTCGAGTCAACATATGAAATCATTAAATTTGTAATTAATTAAATGTTTCAGTTAATTACATCAACTTAGTATTTTATAACAACATAGTACAATGGAGTACGTTTATAAAAACTATCATGTTTCTTTATCTCATATAAATAATTTACGGTGTTTTGACAATTTTAAAAATTTAATACTTATTAATTATAATATCCAATTTGTATTACCTGGTTATTTCGTATAGTATTGATATCAAACTTTTATGTAATAAAATAATTTAACTCTAATAGTAGGACATTAAGAGGCTAAAATGATGAACATTTTAGAATTGATTTTCTTAATAAACGTCTTTTATCACTATCATTAGTGAATTGAATGAAAATTACCTTAACATTATTACTAAATAAAATTACTTTTATATTATATTAGTTCACAAAATAACTAATATTTATTAATATATAATTTTTTTTCATTTTAATCATCCATTATTTAATTTACAGCTTTCTTCCCCTTACAGAAAGATTGATTATATTTAAACAAATAAATTAGATTGAATTTTCTCTTAGTAATAACAAATTAACAATTCTTTTCATATACTTTTTAATTTATCACAGATTGTTGACACCACATAAAAACTTAACCATACAACTTATTACGAGATTAAAATAATAGTAGTAAAAGTGTTCCAAATCATTATTTATAAAAGAATTCCGTTTTCACTGAATAAAACGAAAACTAGTCAAAAATTATATGCCGCAAAAATTTTTAATATTAAATAATAAAAGTTGCCTTTCAGTTTCTTTTAAACCTTTTTACGCATTAAGAAATTTAAAAACCTATCCACCTTTCAATAAAATATATCAGTTTTCGCTGATGATCCCAGTCATTTAACTGCTAATGAATCTGGCCGCATAAACTTGCCGCTAAATCTATCACAGCTAATGTTATGAACATGAGATTCAATAAAATACTGATAACAACACCACTCTGGCTCATCAGAATAATTAGCACAATATAAAAATCTAATAGCATTATTTATGTTAAGGAAGCAGTTCCAAAGTTGTAGGTTAATGCACAAATATATCAAGTTACTTTAAAAGTTATAGGAAACAACTACATAGAATTTCTAATACAGAATAAAAGTTTACAATGATTTTTTAAAAAAAGCTTTACTCAAGCACATAATTCATCGTGGCAACAAAACACATACAGAACGGAATATCAACCAAGTGTAGGACTCATGTTAATCGCCTCTGTTAGTCACTCTTTTTAGTTCTGATGGTCGATCGATGATAATCATGGTTCGCAAATAAAACAATCGAATTTCACTGGATGCAATTATTTTTACCCACTAAAACACCCCCGATATAGTCCTCAGTGTTCGTAGAAGCCACAGTATTTCCATTAAAAATATTTGGACACATGAATCATCTAAAGCCAGTAGTGGTATTACAATATATTAGAGTACAACAAAAATATTTATTTTCTATTTCACGCTGCATTAAAAAAATATATTATTTCCGGTTATTCAACATAAGATTTCACTGCCAGGATCAAAGTGATATTAAATGTGAAATTGCGAAAAAGCTTCAGCCAACTCTTTCTAGCTTTTGAAGTTTAACCTATACCACATCCGATATTTTGTCATGACGTATATACATTTTGTTGTAACAGAAATTGTTTAAATGTTATAATAAATTATTAAATAAACAACTCAATTAACGTTCCCACTTTAGAGAATCAGACTAGTAATATTTGAAATAAATTATCTGATGTGTAATTAACAAAAACGTAGACTTGCTGTAATTTTGATCACCAACATATTGACGCAACTGCTTTGTACGAAGAGTTTTAAACAAAATATTTGACAGAGTCTACCGTATTTATTTTTAAAAAAGTAATTGATATTATTTTGCTCTCAGCCCAAGAATTATATTTAGTACATAAATATTTTAGAACACAATATACAGCGTTAATCAAAAAGTAAATCAGGTCTTAAGTAGTGATATATCCTTTCTTTTTGATTAAGGCATTACAGTAGTGCTTTTTAGGCGAGAAAAAGACATAAGAAAATAAATATAACATAGATTAAAATATCACATGATGTCTGTTTAAAGTACATTTTGATTTAACATATAAGATGCATGCCATTATCTTATATTATGTGTCAAACATAAGTTCAGGAAGTTACTTGTATGGTACGCAGATCGCCTTTGATGGTTTTGTTCGTGACAGGTTTTAACATTAAGTACGACAGTGAAGTCATGCTGACAAATTGCAATAGATGGATAAACACGCTGTTATATACAAACATTCTCGCAAATTTTCATAGTAAGAATTCTAAATAGATAGTATCGGTCAGCTACCGCAATCGACACTGATGTAACCTACTTATTTTTTTTAATTTCTTTTTTGTATAACCTTTAAAATAAGGTATACAAAAGGTGGGCTTAATGCGCTGGCATTCTCCACCAGCCAATCTTTGGAGAAGTGAATAATTTAAAATGATAATACAATTTATATAAATAAATACGAACACTGAAATAACAATATAAACACATAAAATTTACATAGGTAAGATATACATAATAAATATACTACGCTACATATATCTGATTTAGATGAATTCGGACCAGCTTTTTAAACAAATATTTTGATGAAGTATTTCAGCCTGAATAGTAAACGAGTTCACCCAGATACGTATTTTGGAATAGAGATCTTACTTCGAATAGAAGACCGAAGGAATCTAAAATGAGACGATGAGAGGTAATGGAATTTATCTTTGAAATAAGGAGAGGATGGTGCATTTAAAATAGAAAAGAGAACAACAAGATTCTAGATTTGCGCCTTTGTCGGATCGTGAGCCAGTTAAGCCGAGAACTATATTTGGAGATACGGTCATATTTATGCAAACCGACAACGAATCTGATATTGTTTAGAAGACGCTCAAACTTCATAAGAAAGTTTTGGAACAAGCCCGGGTAACACTCATCTGCATAATCGATCACTGGTAATATAAGTGTTTGCACAAGCATGATCTTACTCTTGATTGGAAGGTAATGTTTCAGCCGATATAGCGAGCGTAAAGTGCCTGTCACTTTGCGACTAACTTCGTCTTCGTCGCTCTTCGTCTTCTACTGACGTATTGCCTTCAGTCAAGTGTACTGTCAATGAGTACCCCTAAATTTTTGAGTGTTACTTTAAGGTATTACGTGATCATTATAATATATAAGTTAGATATTGGCAAACCCAATTGCTCGCCAACATATTAGCACTACCTATAATTATTGCTTAGCATTTGATGGGATTGACAGAGACTCCATAGTTAGATAACCATTCTCTAATTTCCTTTAAATTTCTGTTTATTTATGAAACCCCTCATGTAGCCTTTCAACATCAGTATGTAGTTGTAGGTTGTCAACATATAGGTAGTAGGAGCATGCAAGGAATTTAGAGGTGATTGAATTAATAAAAAGTGAAATTTATAAGATATAGTATATCGCTTTGCGGTACGACGGTTTCAACGTCTGCTAAGTCTGAGGAGTTATCCCCGATTATGACAGACTGCTGGCGCCCGCGAAAATATAATGAAAATCGTTCCAAGGTGGTGGGTGCAAAGTTATAATAGGAATGGATAGCAAGTGTGATGTCATGGTCTAGTGTATTTAAAGCATTAGAGTAATCTATTAACAGCAGTATTATAACTTTTTTCTCTTCCATTCAACGTTTGATATCATCTGCAACTTTAGTGTGTAGAAGTGCAGTAGTAGTGCTGGGTCCTGAACGAAACCACGACTGATAAGGACTTAGTAGGTTGTTTGTTAAAAATGCGGTGATTTGCTTGTGTACTCAGGCTTCTAAAGCTTTGGATAAGAAGGGGAGTATTTTTATGATAATTAAAGCAAATTTTTCAATATATCAATTCATCAATATTTACAATTTCTTCTTCTGAAAGTAAAGCAAATATTTAGACAAATAATAACCAAGTAAAAGAAATAACATTATCAAAAAAACATTATTATAATGTGTATCATACCATAAATAAATATTCTCTTTTCAAAACATTGCAACAACAATAGAGTACTTTACAATATTATTATATTATATAACATCGTGATTTCTCATAAAATTTCTCCAGAAATGAAAATTTATTATGAAATACTTTGTTAATAACAAAAATTTATATTTTACAAGAATAATAAGTTGAAAAATTAAATAATACAATTACAATTTTTTGTTATAATCTCTTAATTTTTTTTTTATATAAATATAACCTTAAGTTCACCTTAATAGTTTCATAAGTTACAATTGCGAACATATTACGGATACATAAATAAACCCATGTTTGTATTCCAAAAATAATGAAAAATTTTGTTGTACTTGTAAGCAGATTTTTTGTATTCATTTTAACGTTTGTTATTTGAAATATATAACCAAACGAATGCAAATTCTTCTTTCTAACACTTTCATTTCCCTGCAAATTTGTGTCATTTTCTTTAGTTGTCATTCCAATTTTTATATATCTAAACATACTCTTCCCACAAAGGATTAAGGTTAGAATACCGCCTGACTTTTGGACTGACTATCTGGTGAAGATCGCCGAGAATCTTTAGATGCAATTGTCAACAGGCCGGTATCGCGGAAATTTGTTTGGGGAACTCTTTTCAGCAGTGGACAACAATTTAATGAAATATTGATGATGATGATTGTCAAGAACTTTATCGACACTTACTCAATAATATTAACCTTAAAAAGATATTTTATAACAATATTTAAAAATTACTGTCTTAATATTTAAAACACAGCAGTTAATATAGGATAGAATAAAATGTCCAAATATTAATGATGAACATTAAATACGCTATCAAATATCCCTCAAAAATATTTAAGTAAATGTCCTAAAAGAATTTACATTAAATAACTTTTAACAGAAAGTTTAATTAACATATATCTGAAAACAAGTAAGATCTAAGAAATCAAACCAAACTATTTCAAAACTTAATAAAACTTTTTCAAGTAGAAGACTCGTAGAAAAGCCTCCATAAAAACTTCTTTCCGGATGTTCATCATTGTCCATGATGTATACTTACCGCAGAACAAAATATATGAAATTGTAAAACGTGTAAAAAATAATATTTTTACATACAACACACAATACATACAAAAATTTATGATTAGAAGAGTATAAATGTACACAAAAAATCTTCCATGTGCCTTTAAAGACACTGGATACATATGCACAGGTTCGATCCGCTCGGCAATTTGATTACCCCGCACGCGTAATCGCATAGTCTTAGTTGACGGCAAATGGCGCGTGTGGACGACACTATTTAAACTTTTACAATCGTACCTGGGTCCGTATGGCGGCTCAACACTACGTCGGGGCGGCGATAACAATTCGTCATACACTCCAGCGTACCTGTGGACAATTATAATAGACCATATTCATAACATGCGATTACAAAAATACTTCCGTGATAGCAAAATTTATGAGGCGGTCGGCCGTGCTTCTCAAACTTCGTTTGAAGTGAAGCAAAACATCATTAGGAAACTTGCTCTATATAAAAATTCACTAACCCACACTCTGTATACCGCATGCAGCGTGTTGGATAAAAAGCCTTATGATAGAAGGCTCCGTGTAGCAATAGTGTGAACATAAATAGGCTGTTTACTTTCTTTTATATTCAAACATTAAACACTACACTGAATGAGAGCCAAGACATCAAAATAAAATATGATATTATTTATCAACGTCAATAATGATCATTATTAGTCTATATGAGTCACAAGACCACAAGAAAACGACTCTAGATATCGGACGAATTCGAAACGCCTGCTCATTACAGGGCAGACGCTACTAACAAATAAACATGCTTCTCACCTTTGTTGATTTAAATAAGACAAAATGGGATCTTCCTTTACAAGGTTAACATTTTCTGCATTAAACACAAACAAGTATTTTGAATTCGTAAAACTAATGAAGTGTACATATTCAAAAGAAAATTATTAATTAATGACTAACCTATGCGGCGACATGGGTCGCGGTGGGGAGCGCAATGGCGGCGCTCGATGTGGCGAGTGCGGCATAGAGCGAAGCGGAGACCGCAGCGGAGAGCGTAAGGGTGACCGCAGCGGAGATCGAAGCGGTGGTGACCGCGGACACGGAGAACGCAACGGTGACCTATACCGCAACAGAGATCGATGCCTCCGCCGGGGCGATGGAGATCTGTCGAAATAATAGTATGTATTATGAGTTAACATTTTGGTTTATACATATACACATAGTACAGGGTACTTTCTTAAAGCTTTAAATATTTTTTCCTTGATCTACTTCATACATACGTGAGACACTTTTTGAGAAACTAAAAAACTAATTTCAGTGAAAAAATATTTTTACGAAATATTTTTAAAGAACTCTTCACTAGTCTATACAAGGTTTCATGCGTCTGAACGAATTTTCAAAACATTTTTTCCAATCCTCCGCAGACACCTCTTCCTCGGCCTACTCAAACGCTACTAGCACGTCTTTTGGCGATGAAAGCTACATCCCTTTGAGCTGATTTTTAATTTTAGGAAATAAAAAGAAGCCACATGGAACCAAATCAGGACAAGGAACCCTGTCCCACGACTCTGACCGTTGTGGAGTCCAGGAAGTCCCTCGTTTTGATCGCAGAGCGCGCGGGCGCGTTGTCGTGGTGAGGAGGACCCCGCGGAGCTCGGTGTTCAGTCGCTTGTTGCTCATAGCAGAAAAACTTCTGGCACGCATGTACCATTTGCCGTTGATGGGGCTTTGGTCTCTGAGTGGAATTGAAGTTAGGTACCCCGTCAAAGTGAAGATACTAGCTATCAAAAATTTCCCTGCGCTCGATCGTTTCACTTTCGCTGGCGTTGGTTCATTTTTTTCTGGATCGTTTCTTTGTTTCTGGATCGTATTGATAAATCCAGGATTCGTCACCCATCACAGTGTCGTAAACGCGCCGTGACGAGCCTGCATTAAATGTTTGTGTCATACCACGGCACCAATCCACACGGTCTGCTTCTGAGCTTCGGTTAGGTAATGAGGCACCCAGCGGGAAACTATCGTCCTTACGCGAAGATATTCGTGAAAAATCTTGTGAACATTTCCTGAACCAATCTGCAGAGTATGCTGAATCTCTTCATACGGAATTCGTCTGTTTTCTTGAATTAAATATTTTACTGCCAGCACACTTTCTTCGGTGACAGCCGTCGTAGGACGATCACTCTTTTGTTCATCCCTCAGAGTATGACGACCGCATTTGAACTCGCTATACCAGCGGTAGATGGTTGCTTTGGAGGTCCTTCATCCATAAAAGCAATTCAAAGTCGATCAAATGACTCATCAGGTTTTAAGCCACATGCGAAATTATAAAAAATCATAGAACGAAAATGTTCTCTATGTAAATCCATTTTTTAACGAATCTAGAAAATTTTAATTGGCTCTCAAAATTCGGGAGGGAAATTTGAAAATCGAACAGTGGTATTTTTATTTTTGAATAATTGAAGTTTTCAAAATAATTACAAGTGGCCAGTGTCTTATACAAAAAACTTTTTTTCGGAAAACTTTCTGAGCGGCCTGGTACATTACATCTTTTAACCGCCGTAAAGTAAAGGAATCGTGAAAATTTTAAACTCAGCTTGCACGTGTATTTTTGTCTGTTCATATTTTGAGGTAGGTTTTATGTCTAGATCAAATTTTAATAATATCTGATTTGGCTACGAACATTAATTTCTGACTAGAATTTTCTGTATGAATGCCAAGGTCGATAGTACGTGACATACCGCGTTAAAGAGAGCGTCCTTTCCCGAGTCCGCCTACGACGCGGCGACCACGGTGACCGACGCACTCGCCCGCGAGACGCCGAGCGCGATCTGCTTTTCAATTTAAATTAACCATTTAATAAAATTTTAATTAATATTGTTTTATTTAAGAAAGCCACCAGAGGATAAAGATTTTTACCTGATGGTAAATGATACATATGCCAATAAAGTTGTGCCGCTTAAAGACAAGTTGTTGTTTATTTACCCTAGTAAATTCACTAACTGAAAATACAAACCAAAACACAATAATGTTTGCACTCCATTATTTAACAAGAGTAATATTACCTATGGTGACGAGAGAAAAAAGAATTAAAGTTTAAGGTTTTTGTTCTGACTGCAATGCTAAAATCAGGCGATTTCGTTATCAAATAATCGTTATATAAACATTGACAATTATAATGTGTTCTATTCAAATTAAAACGAGAATCTCCCCTTTTTTTACGTTTAAGAGACAGGAATTTTATTATCAATAACATAATAATTTCATAGTTTTTGCCAAAAGCGGAAAACGAAAAATAACTGGCATTTTTTTTGTTAAAAAGTATTAAAGACTATATGGTCCCAACCAATTTAAAATTAACCATAATTTAAAATTAAGTTTATCTGTTTTGTAAGAAATAGAATTTTAATCAAAGCGTACCCGTATTATAACTAGAGAGAGAGCTCCTTTTCTTTCACATTGGTATGCCAAAGACTAAGGAAATCCTCATATTATGAGGAACCAAAACGATGGCTGGCCTTAGTTTGCACACCGGTTATTTTTTCAAATGTGTATTATCCCAACAGGTAGGTAGCATTTTGTATATATAAAAAAATCTACTTATCTAATTTATATTTTTAAATACACTTAATGTAAACCAAAAATACCTCATAAATAATTTTAATCAACAAACCCACAGATAAAACAAAACAAAAGTTAGCAACGACATATAATTTACATTAAAGTTATTTTAAGAGAGCTAACCTAGAGTAACGAAGTCGACTAGATGTGCGACTACGAGGACGCGCTCGAGGTGAGCGCGGTGAGCGTGGCGAGCGCGGCGAGCGTTGCGAACGCGGCGATCGTTGCGAACGTTGCGAACGTTGCGAGCGCGGTGAGCGAGGCGATCGTGGCGTCCTTGAGCGCGACGGACTCCTCGTGCCTGAATGAGCCCGTCTTCGTTCTTCCTCGCGTCGCTTGGCTCTCATCTCTTTTTCGCGTATCATCCTGTTGAAGGCCTCGAGCGGGTCCTCGCCTTGCCTACGCCCAAAATTTACGACTATAAACAACTCTAAAACTTACATACATACAAAACTTTTTATGTACTACATAAATACAAAAGATATTAATCAGATTGTTAGTTAAAAAGTGCACACATATATTTCAGGGTAAATTTAATATTCAATTTACACCTAATAATTTATCATACGTTTTTATAAAATCTACACTTGAAAATATTTTACCCATTTGTTGGCGAGTCTTTGATGCCAGGCGGAGGAGGTTGAAAAGGTTCAAGCGGAGGTCGGTAGCGGTCGTTATAAGTTAAACCAGGCGGTCCGTGACGTCCATATGGTTGACTAAAAAGAAATAGATGAATTTATAAATAATACAGAAACAAAAATAAATAGAAACTCAATATCTCAAGAATTGATGCACAGCTATAAAACACTTCAACCACGTTATGATTTTTTATCTCTCAATAATTTCACAACACTTGCTCAAACCACCATAAAAATAACGTTTATGTATTAGCTACTATTGTCAGTACTGTTTCCGATATATAAATACATAATTAGGTAAGAGACTAAATGGGATACAACACCCATATAAATACTCAATTCATTACATTGTGTAAAATATATTTAAAAGGACACTAGCGTGCATGACAAAATCATGATGTGGACTGAAATGATGCGGCAGATAGAAGCTCACATATTTTTCATCTACAATAATATTAACATTTATGATGATAAAGTGTTCTTTGTTATTGATTAATTTATGAAGAATTTTATTTTATTGTTGCAGAATTAAATGAAGGAACATATTTTTGTACAATCCTTATTTATGCGACAATGTCCGCCCGTCCGTCAACAATTTTCAATTTCGAGAACTACAAGGGGTAGGAGGCTGAAATTTGGCATACAAACAGATCTCGCTTAGATAAGATTAGAGCCGTTTTTTGTTAGAGCCGGAATTTTGTTGGTATGTGGTCGGGTTCCCGAGTTGTGGGTACGCAAAATTCCAGAATTTTGTATGGGCCACTTGTTATGATTAATATCATTGACTCACTTAGGATAACGCAGCGTAGGCGGCGGAACTCCTGGAATAAACGGCGGAGGACCTCGATTGAACACTACCTGTAAATATAATATAATATAATATTACGTCCTTACATACGAAATTAGCGTTTTGTAATATTGACCACTTTGATCTGAAATATCTCTTTATTAGTAGTTTTAGTTAAATTATTAGTTAAATATCTCTTTTTAATAATTCTTTTGTTATTTCCTCATTTTTTTTCTTTAACTTCACTTATTACCGCTAAATGGAAAACATGAAATATCAGTATATTTACAAGTACAAGTTCTACTGTAGCACTACTACTGTGCTGTAGATACAGCTCGAAGGATAATGATGTGTACGGCGCTGGTGTCGCAAAATAATCCAAGGTACGTTTTTGGTTTCAACGTTTTCGTTCTGGAAATTTCGACCCTCAGAACCAACCCCGTGGACGACCGGAGACCAAAGTGGAAAATGAAGAATTAAAGGCTCTTTTCTTTTTTAAGGCTTTTTTCAATTTCTTATATGTACGTGTTTATATATATATACGAATAATGCATGTTTCGTTACATGAACAAAACGACGGAATCTAATTTGGCTATAACACGAATTATATTTAATCGTAACTTAAGGTACTTTGCAATTAAAAACTATATAATATATATAAATGTTATTTTCAAAACATTAAGGAAAGCTATTTACTCTTATCGTAACTTGCCATCAATTAACGATTGAATACTTGAGTAGATTCCTTTACCACTCAATAAACTACTAGCTTACCATTTTATTTTTCAAATGTCTAGGGGTACTGTATTCAGTTTTAAATGTGTAAAAAAATGGATGGAAATAAAACATTTACCCGCAGGAGAATATTCAACTGCAAAATATTCAACGACAAACTTGCATTTTAACTACTTTAGTTATCTACCAAAGTAGACCAACTGCATATTTATTTTTACCTTTATACACTTTTACCAAACTTATTACAAACAACACAATTTTTTGCAATCTACCAATAATATTTTAATATTGAATAAAATACCAGTGTTATGCCAGCTCTTTACTTACTTGAGATGACATAGGATCTCTACGTTCATCGATAGTAGGTGTACTTGCCCTTTGCTCGTCAAGTCTTTGCATCTGTGAAATAAAATAAATACACATTATGTAATAAGTGCAAATGAATAAATTTACTTTTATAAACTTTACCTTTGAGCCTTCTCTTGTATTAATGGCCTGTTTCTAGACAAGTGGCTAATTACTCCCTAGACACACGGAGGCAGTTGAAATCGTCCACTTTATACTATCGGTAACAGTTTTTGTTCAAAATAACGCTACTAAGACTGAATCTGTGATGTGTACGAGTATAACAATTTTTTGTCGTCTTTTAGATTATCTCCAAGTCTGATAACAGTTTAGAAAAGAGCATGTTCACAAGATTTTTAAAATTTTGATAAACATTTACTCACTCTAATATAACAAACTAGTATACGAAGTTATAATTATGACAGAAACATTATCACTGTTTCATTTTAAATGCCTTTAAACCATACGTAATATAAACTGTAGTGAGACGAAACCAGCACACATGTAATTAAAGAATAATAAACTTCGTAGTAGACTGAAATATTAATTTAATAACCATAAACTGGGTACTGTGATTTTTAAAAAATAACTAGTGTTTAGAAGAAAGTCTTAAGTAATTCATACACACTTACATTCATTGGTGGTGTGTCAATGCAATGTTGTTTCAACCCAGGAGGCGGTCCTGAAACAATTGAAAAACTTATGGATCTATAGAACTACATTTTTGTTGGGAAACGGCCCCAGTTTTAATACTAAGATGTGTTTTAATGGACGAAGTAATTTTTCTTAATAAATATCAAACTATATGTCAATTAATGTTTTAATAAAATATAACATGTACCTTCCAAGTTTTTGAAGATATTATTAACAATCAATAATTTTTTATAGATATTCAATAAAAATACATGTCACAAAAAAATTAATGCTTAATAGACATTGTTGATGAAAGTAATCACAATTACAATTTTTTAAAAAAAATTATAAATACCGGAAATAAAATCATTAAGCAAATGAAATCATTTGCCATTTTGAGGCAAAAGCGCTATTTAAAAATTACCCTTAAATATATATCAAAAATACGAATAAATTTGTAGCTATCCAATTTACAATATAAAATCTGGTTATGAAATAAACGCAAAAATATTTTGATACTATTAATAATTGTGCAACGAATTAAATAATAATTATATATTTAATATTCTATTATATAACATAGCATAAATTTTAATTATAAACTATATACAATACAAACGCATATAATTAAGATTTTATAAAAGTGACATCTTTCATATTTATAGACGTTTTTAACATGAAACAGGAATTAACATTAGGTATTATTATAACATTAAGATAAATATCAAGTTATTAACCAAATATATGCAACGTATAAAAGCAATTAAACAGCGTAGAAAACGTAAATCTGATGCATGTATGTACGTTTGTTAAGAGGTGTACCTAATCGCGTCGGTCGGTGCATGTTGAGATGTCGATGCAGGTTAGGATGGGGGTGCAGGTGCAGGTGTGGGTGGGCGTGCGAGTGGGCGTGGGCGTGGTGCGCTGGCGGCACCGTCACCACGATGTTGTCATCGCCGGACCCTTCCGACTCCGAGCCGCCACCCCCATCAACTCCGCTGCCCTCGTAACCCCCACTGGTGCCGCCTTTGCCTTTCTCGCCGTGTACGTTGATTACTCCGCAACCAGCTTTACCGTCGCTACTACCTTCATTGCCCTCTTTGTAGGCCTCATTACCACTTCTGCGGCCTTCATTGGCATCTGCGCCCCCTTCGCACCCACCGCCCTTGACAGCATCTATGTCAAACGGCACCAGCTTATAACATGATAAATTTGATTCTGCTTTTACATCTTCATAAAGACAATTACAAGCCTTTACTATAAACTACCATGAACTGTGACCTATGCGTAGCCGATTCTATAACATTTTTCCTATTTTTATAATAAAAGTTATATGTTAGGTATAGCGGCGACATACAAATAAATATTTCTTACAATAAATAAAAAGGAAACTATATTATATAATAAACCATTTAAATTTACAAGAAAAAAAATACATAACAGTAAATACAAATTTCGGCATTGTAACTAAAAGAAGCAAGACAAAAGCCAGCCACTTTTTCCGTTTTAAATAAACAAAATCACTTTAAAATAATGACTAATAATTTTTAAAACATAATTAAATAACACAGCAGCTTAAATTAAAAAAATAAATAAGTCATGCATATTTGGGCAATAACTAATATCTGTGAATATTACAAATTCTTTTTAAAAGCTAATTTTTTTTTAATCTTTAATACTATAAAAAGGGATCCCGATTTTTTTTGACATCAACATGCACCGAGCCCACTACCGACACCATTATGGGAATAAGAGTGAAGTGTTTATGGCCGAAAGACAAGAATTTACCAGCATTCGCAGCAGGTGCTTGCGTCGGTCCATTCGCCAATTGCACGGATGGTGGTGCTTGTAGAGAATCTGTATGATAAAATTTTGTACACTCTTTACTTTTAATTACACTTGTAACGAACCCTAAAGTGAAAGTACTTATTTAAAATGTTATTTAAATAAAAAAACATTTTTCATTGTGATAATTTACACTTGTCTGGTAATTACATAGCTGCATCGTCACTTTTTTTCCGTAGTGTCCACTTTAACAATTTTAACTCATTTCACTTTAGATAGATGGTCAGAAAATACTACTTCACGGCCCTCTCGGTTAATTACCGTAGTTTACAAGTGCTTTATGATATATGCTGAGATATAAGAGTTATTTTAATATTCAATATAACTCAATAACATTATCATGAATCTATCAAAAAGCAAAATTATAACACAATAAGCGATGAATATTATTGTATTTTCAAAGTTTAGGAATACAATGCAATAAAAATATGGGTCACTCAGATTACAAGAAAGACTGAATAGGAACACAAAATTAAGTAATCATTAAATTCTAGAAACTAAAATAAAACACAATAGAACACAACCTTTAACAATTTCCGTTATAGCTCGTGTGACAAAGTCAGTAGCCAAAAATATAAAAAAACATACTATGGACCTCTTTAACGCAAATATAATATTTTACAGGAACAGTCATACATTCATCAACAATAGTAAACAAATTCTTGGAGAGTATATAACAGTAGCAAAATTAGAGGGCATAAACAATATACAAATGTACACTTATTTATCATAATAGTGAACGATATTATATATATGTGTGTATTGAAAATATTGGAAAGTAATTATTATTCATAAAGAACTTTTTTTCGAATGGTGAAAGCGCGATTGATCCCATTAACGACTATAAGAGCCTTATGGGACCCATGGCTCACGGATCGGGACTCAGGACAGGAGCTAAATGAAATATATACATAAAAATATGAATAATAATAACATATAGTCAGGGGAGAAAGCTGAGAGTATTGAATGAAGGAAGAGTTACATATATTCTTTGATGATGTTAGCGCTGATTCAACTTTTGTGCCGTATACAGCTAATCTGGGCACGCAGACCACGGGGCCCACGGCCTATTAACCTAAAACTAACCTAGTGTTTCTACTGCTTATGTAAGTGTAGTTTTCCGTCGGCAGATTTCGTTTACATGTGTCTTGGTTATGAGGAAGAGTTACAGAGGCGGACGGAAATATAAGTAGGAAGAGAAAAGAAGATATAGCTGAATAAATACATAGTTATGTAAACAAATACATAAACGTAAATTCGTGCACTAAACAGAAAGGCAAGAGTCCGGGTGAGGAAACCGGGGCGGTGAGAACCGCCCGGAAATATAAGTGTAGCAGGTGTACGCGGTGTATGAGCCTGGCGAGCGCCACAACCATCGGCGAAAGCGGTGTACTCTCAAAAATGTACACCACTCATACGAGTATATATATACCGACGAATAACGAGGACAAGGGTAAGCTGAATCATCATGATGTGTGTGCCGAACAAGTACGGGTTCGGGAGCCCGCGGCACAAGGTTCACCGATATTACGTGTGCGTGCGTGTACTTACC
>DWLS01003291.1:0-16051 GCA_018246255.1 Pachliopta kotzebuea | reverse complement strand
TATATATACATATATATATATATATATAAAGTACACATACATAAATAAAAGAAACATTAGAAATAAAATCAACGTAAACGGAGACATTTTTAAATAACTCTATAGTGAGGTCGACTACTATGCTTGCAATCAATAAATAATCCAAGATTTTTATGGTTGACCAAAAAAGGAATTATCGTTTTATTAAATGTAATCGCCGGAAATAAGATCCCATTTTGCCAATCCGAAAGATCTATCGATAATAATAGCTAGACAGTTAGATGGGTTCGTATGTATACCAAGGTGGCAAGTCTTTGTTGCCGGAGACCGTTTAGGTAGAACCACCACAGCTCCTATTGCAGCTGACAAACAATATTGTAACAGTAACGAGAGTTAACTCCTTACCTCTCTCTGTAGTAGAAGTATCCAGTTGACTAACGGGATAGGTATTAAGTTGATTGACAGAATTTGTATTCAAAACAGAATTTCAATTAGATATCCCGCAGCCTAGATTAGAGAAATACCCTTGTATTTTTTGTGATTGTGTTTGATTCCGGGGTCGGCAACGCGCTAGTGGTGCCTCCGGTGCTGCAGGCGTCTATAGGCTACGGTAATTGCTTATCATCAAGGCAGGCCGTATGCTTGTTTTCCTCTTTAGTGGTATAAAAAGAAAAAACAAATTCCTATGAAAGAAACGAAACATAGATGCTCGCACTAATTGGTTCCACCGATTGCTAGCTCTTTTGAACTGGACCAATTTAATGTCACAACGGTTCCTTTCAGAATGGTGATTATTTAAGTTTTGATTTTACAAAACGCAAAAATTATTTGTTTACTTTAACTTCGTTATAAAGTAATTTTACTTTTTGTATCAAAAATTGACGTATATCATAGACGAATGAGCCGAGAAAAATATCATTGCCATGCAAAAACAACATGCAAACTTTAACTATAGTCATTTGCATATACGGTGCCGTCATTACGTAATGATAATGCCAGTGGCAGTCTGAAAGAAGTCAGCAATTTACAATGCAGCAGTACACATAAAATAAAATCCAGTTGTCATATAGATTACATTTTCAGTCTCTAATCTGTGGTGTATATTGTTTTACACACTGTCGTCATTAACTATTTCCGATTT
Organism: Pachliopta kotzebuea; assembly: GCA_018246255.1. NCBI lineage: Eukaryota > Metazoa > Arthropoda > Insecta > Lepidoptera > Papilionidae > Pachliopta > Pachliopta kotzebuea. The sequence continues at coordinate 14,931 of DWLS01003291.1, read as the reverse complement.
CAATTATTTTCGTAAAATTAAAAAATATCATACATTTTCGTATAATCTTTATAATCTATGTTTGTAGGTAGATAACATTTCGACAAAGAGCATTTTAATTTCATTATTCCTATCAAAAACATCGTTAGCCATGTTTAAATCCGGTCCGTTCGCAATAAATATAAACCAATGTAATGTAACTGATTCTATAATATATTTTCGTTCAATGCTCAATACAATCGATCGGGATATGTTATTGTACACAAAGTACACTCTGTACACAAAGGAGCAGGACTACACAAATATAAAAATGTTTTTTATAGTGCGCGATACAAATCAATAAAGAAAAAACATTTATTGTCGCTATTTTCCATAGGAAGTAATTGTCAATGAGTAACCTATTATCCAAGACCGACCATCTAAAGTTTTATTATCATAACACACGGTTAAACTAATAGGCCACCAGAGATTCTAGCAGCTCACATTCTATCTGCTTGCAGTGAGTCACGAGCATCATTCAATATAGAAAATGTGTATTGTAAATTATTTAACTTTTTTACATTATATTTACTGCGTTTTTATCTGATCTAATTGCTAATGTTTGTGGTAATTAAATATACATATAAAAACGTAACTTTGAAATCTTTACCTGTGGGAAATTTCCTGCTTTGGCCTTGGAGAATACAGGTACCCGTGTGCATCTTCCGGTGCCGCAGACAACGGGTGTGTGAGAAGTACTAGGGTCGGACCCGGTGAGAGACGAGAACAGCTGATTCGCGCGCATCGAGTTGATCGCGTTGACGCCCAACACACGTCGCTTGTCGTACACCCCAGCGATCTTTAGTGTCTACATGAAATCACATTATGGCTATTAGTATACCTAAAACATACCTTCACTGTCTGTTGCACGAGCTCAAGTCATATATTCGGCAAGTCTTTTAACATGTCGAGCATGGTTTTCAGTACAAATAACTGAAATTATTAAACTCTAAAATAAGAACAGTTATTTTTTTAGTCCCAATTTTTTTTACCGAGAAAGCATGGCCTATATGCAGTAGAGGATGATTACGGTGGAAAAATTATACAACCAAAAAAATTTGTGTGAAAGAAAAAATAACTGCGAAAAAGCAATAATAATCTTCAAATGACTGAAGAGTATTGATATGGCTTTTTTAAAAAAAAAGTTTCAACCGTTCAATGGTGAGTCCACTGATCGATTATGCATGAGTAGATACATGCTATAAACGATTAATTCTCTTTTTCCGTGAAATGGTTTAAAAACAAAACGAACATGCATGCACAGTGCAAAGTTGCAGTCGACGGGCGGAGTCTGCACGGCAATTACTGCGTACGGGCAGAAGCGAGCGCTGGCTATACTAGCGACACGGACCAGCTCCATGTTCTTGAAGAAGAGCTCCCGGTCTAATGTGCAGCACCCCGGCGGCATGACGTACTGACCGCCGCAAATCAATACCACGTCCGAATTCTAATCGAAACAGAAAAATTTTCATTTAAATTTAATCTAAATTAATATAATATCAGAAAGCTTTGAAATTACAGGCTATGACTCGTAGATGTGAGGACACGATCCCCACTTAAGTGTTAGTATTCGATGAAAACAACCTAATGATAAAAACCAACAAGCTTCTATAGACTTGTTACAACAGTCAACCCGTACTTAGACAGCGTAATAGACAAATGGCGAGGCTTATAAGCTTCTTACCTCCTTACATAAATGTACTACCGACATTAAGTAGAGTTTCTGATATAATAAAAAAGGCTATAATAAAATTAAAATATTTCTCTTCTTTTTAGGAGAAATCTCTTTGTTGATTTTTGTTGTTAGTTCATAATATTTCGGCTCACACATCAGAAAAGAAAATAAGTTATAATCTTGAAATATATTCGGAGAAATTCATTATTTCCGAAAATTATGCTAATGTTTTAAATCACATTAACATAAAGAATTGACATGAAAATTATTCAAATTGATGGATGAAAAAGTATATTAGGCGCTTGTCCAACATCAACCGAAACAGATGTACTTTAAACGATTTTATTACTACGTATTGACAAGATGGCGGTTCGCTTTGGTTTAGCACGTCATAGCTTTAAAATTTTAAGGCTGCAATCAATTCGATTCAACCTAAAGCCTCCGTTTTAATATTTCAACTCGCAAATTAATCCAGACGTGCTAAAATCCCACGAAAATGGCGACAAATTAGCGATCAAAATTTGTATAAATTTACGCCCAGAAATTTAGTTTCATTATATTATTTCTTACGGTAGCTTTGTGAAATGTCACCGACCTTTTAAAGTTACATGTTATCGATATTGATAACGTAAATCATTAATTGACAAATTCGAAACTTCTTTAACTTCATAGTTCACGGCTGCAATATTTTCACTTGACCTTTTTTAACGTGGGGGAAATGCCGTGGAGCAAAGACAGGTTATATCGGACTTTCACCGACTTAAACCTCAACGATGTTCCTCCATCGTCGCTTTGTGGCAGGGCCAGGGGAACGCTTTTAGCACACTTCCGCGACTCCACCTTGCAGTGGACTGTAAGCAGGGTTCCTCGTACACCCTGCCCCCGCAGGCCATTGACATACATCCGTGTTGAGCTGTTCAAGCTCACCTGGAGTGGCCACTTCAGACCGGCCTTACGATTCTGGCCGACCGGTAAATCCCTCTTAGCTTCATCATAGGTGACCAAGCCACGGCAACAAGAGCCCCATCGCCCCGACAAGACGGGAACCATTTCGGAGGGTCACTTAATTGACCTGATCTAACACGCTACAGTATTGACACAATATATTAAGAGCCAATCGATACTTATTTACTAAATTATTTAACCTTAATCTCTGTAGGACGTTATTTAACATATACCACGAATTTTACAAAACGTAGCTTTTACTTTCTGCCATATTCATAATGAGAAATTGAAATTTTAATGCGATTTTCGAGAATTCAATAAACTTATATTAACTAATTATAAGTCAATACATAAAAAGAAAAAAATTGTCACGTTATTACAATGTGCCCTGTAAGAAAAGAATATTAATGTTAGAAAGCCACTTACAGATCGACGCCTCACTCGTCTCCACGGATAAAAAGGCAGCCTATCTTTAGCAGTATACTCCTCTATGCAATGTTGCACTTGGTAGAGGATTGACTAGCGTGACACAATAGTAACTGTGATAAGAATTATTCCCACTCCTGTCGTTTTTTACGATGGATAGTGAGTGATAATGATCAACTTTGTAGGCGAGTAAACATTTAAATATTGTAAAAATAACTTAAGACAATAGTGTATAAAACATTTATACACAAATGATTCCATAAGACAATTTAGCTCATAACTTTTGATAGTTTTTGTATTTATGAGCTTGCACAAAATTCTACAAAACAACTGTATACAAGTTATGGCATTACATTTGAGCGACACAATAACATCTTAGCCACAATTGCTTTGAGATGCAGAAAACTGGAAGTCCAATTACTTATACCAAGGTTCACTTTTACGACAGATGCTAGCAACTTATTTTTTTCTTTGATTTACAATCAACTATTGATAGTATAGAAATAATTTGATATTATGTCGTTTACATGTAAAGCGTTAATCAAACATGTCCGGCCCTGATAGGCCTCCACTTCGGGACTTGTGTCAATGTGTGCGAGGTCGTTCGCGACTCCCAGTACGTAATTTTCGGGGTGCTCGTCGTATAACGCCAATTTTTTGATAACCTTTTGCTGCTTCAGGAACAATGCTGCGATTCTCCCAACATCACTGCCCGCGCCTATTATTGATACCTGTACATGGCAACACCACGTTTTACGAAAAAATAATTAACAATCAATAGTTACCGATAAAACACAAAACTGCTTCAAAATAATGGTTAAAATACGAAAAACTAATATAATAACTTCATTTTACAAATAGTAAAATTTTTTAAATTTTTGGATATTTTCCTTAATAAAACAGAAACCAAAGATGAGGTCTTTTTCTCTTTTCTTTTAAATTACTAATTGCTCTGTAGATTTATTTTTTCATTTAACGTGATTAAAGTGAATTTTTTGGTATTAAACAAACAAAATAGTAATAGCAATATAGGTATTAAATGGTAATTGGACTCTTGGTACTTGTTCTTTGGTAATATAACGCCAAGGACACAAATCAAAATAAATTATTCCACTTTCCTTCTTAGTATGTAATGTCTAAAATTTAAAACCTGATCATTCACACAAAAGTGAGGGTCGATTAATTTTTGGTAAAAAATGATCATAATTATTCATTACATCTATTTATTTAACATTATTTTCATTAATTTAACTCGTAGTATGATATTAACGCTGTATATGGTGCAAATGTCAATAAATATGTTTATTGTTGAAATCATAAATATATTGAAATCATAAATAATCATAATACTAAAAATAGGCCTTTCCAAATATACTACAACTTCATCGGATTAAAATTACGATAACTTCACAGATAAAGCTGCACATTTTCCTCTATAACCGTTACCAGACCGTCATATATTCTAACCAAGCACTAACATGAGGTATAATTCCATGAAAATTTTTAAATCATCTTGAATTATTCAGAAGCAACTAACAAACCTTACGTGGTGGCACTCGAGGCACTATGCAAAATTTTTCACACTGTTTTTCCATTTGCGACAACACCTCTGAAATAACAAAGTTCTGATACTTTACATGAGGTATGAGCGTCCAACTTGGATGCATTAGTCTTTTGCATATTTGCTGAAACATTTTTGATAAGAGTTTTTTTTTATACTTTTTTAAAAAAAATTATTAATTTTAAAACATTTTAGTATAAGGTTATGTATTGATTGGTTAATATGTTAATAGAAAAATAAAGACGCTGTCATCGTAAAACAGAGGAAAAAAATCTTTTAACAGATGAAAAATTTAAATTATTACTAATTATCGCAAGATCTTCCGATTTAAATATTTTTTGTCCGCTATTTTGTAAAATTCATAAGCCAAATTATAATTCATTAAATTCTCCGTTAACATCAGTTTTTAAATTCAAGTGCATAAGTAGAGAATAATATTTCACACAAATTTTCGAATTTCCAAACGTCCAAGAATTTCATGTTCCCCGAAAATGATTCACTGCGAATGCAAGATTCTTTTCAATAAAAGCATAAGTAAAAGGTTTAAAGAGCAATAGCTAAAACTACAATGGTTCATAAAAATGTTATGTTTTGAGATTTTCTTGTTGTTGTTATGAATACAGACAAGCCTAAATTCTTTCAAAAAACATTCTTGTTTACTTTAAAGTTTTCTGGCTATGGTATTTGGACAACTAATGGAAGGCGTATAATCAGCAGTCTAGAATATCACAATCGATTAGTCTTAGCAAGGAAAATGGCGTTCATTTGACACGGACGAAAATATTCTTTGATAATGTTTTTTACACGATTTACTGTACTACGTGCTATATGTTTGTGTTGTCTTTCGTTTTACGAATAGAAAATCGTCGCCAAAGTTATGGATTCTCTTTCATATTAGCAGAATTTCACTTTTATACCGAACAATTTTCTATCCCTTGTGTGTATTCTCACAAACACTAGACATTGGCGAAATTATTGCGCAGAGCAGTAGAAGCCATAAACTGAAAAATAATAATAATAACATCATGTGTACTTATGACGATTGTTATGAAGTCGTTATTTCGTCACGGATGTTGAAAACTGGGCGTTAACTCCCACGATATTTATGTACAATTCGTCTCATTAGCCACAAAGAGAATTGTGCTTTCATTCTTTGATCCGTTAGGATGCTGTGGCGATCGAAAGTCCATCGATTACAATGCTCTAACAAACCGATGACACCGGCACACCGGCGTTATCGCGCATCGCTAGCTGACTCACCGCCCATACAATTCGTTTAATTATAATCATTTTCTTAGTCAAAATCCTCCGCGTCGCAACTGGTTGGGCTGAGTGAAAGTATTATGGTCTTGATAATCACACGCCCGTAGACGCAAGTTCAATGGCTTGATTACGGTTGTTATTTAAATTATGCTCTTTCCCTCTGTCGGTATGAATGGCGGCGGGACCGAACGGCAGGTGCCGTAACAATTGTAAGAGTGATTTTTTGCTCGTGAAGCTCGCAAGATTTCCATTGCAATGTCACCCGATAGCGTCGCTGCAAAGAATCCGGTTGTAATTAATTAAAACTGACGTACATGACAACTTTAACATACGAGTGACCGATGCTATTCTTGGAAATCATTGCAGCAATCGCTTCATAGATTAAGGAGTGAAATTCCATGCAACTTAATGTCTTAAATATGTTTGGTTCACACATATATTGACAATTAAATGGCAAGAAAGGCGTTTTTATTTATTTGATTGATTATAAATATGTTACTTTTATCTAGAGCGTACGATGCGAGTATTGCTAATTTATCTATAGACAAGTCGTCAAAAGCCACAGCGGCAGTCGTTTGTATGCATTGCAAGCTATCGCGGTCATTCGTACTGATGAGTACGCTGAAGTTACATTTAGAACAAAGCGACGTGAAAGTATTTAGAACAAAATTTAGAATGCCTCACAAATAAGATGTTCGCACTGAAAGGTCTTAGATAGCAAACCTTTTGAAGTTATTTTTTAGACCAACAATTTTATTTTCGAAAATGAAAGATAACACATTTTAGGTTTTTTGGTTCTTCAGCGGTCTGGTTATTTATTACTATTACGTATATAACGCTAAATATTTTTTTTGTTATATGTTGTTGTCTAAGATAGATTAGTGAAAAGTTATCTTCAAGTTTTTTTTTTAAATAGTAGTTTAAAACATGGTTTGATTTGTTATACTGAGTACCAACGAAACGCGCAGGTCATACACCCAAGGGCAAGTGATGCGACAGGTATTAACAATAAGGTTCTAGTTAAGATGTTTTTACATGATCACGTTAACCTTTAGGCATAAAACATTGAGTCTTGATACCGCAATAATTTTGTAACGTATAGCCCCCCTTGATACCGTAATATAATAATCTTTACTCATTACTATTTGGCAAAAAGTAATCACTGTGATATACAAAGACAAGACGATTTGACAATTAATTTAAAGATTTTTTTGACATAAATATTATATTATTTTTGTTGTATTGTATTTATTTGCAATTTGAATAATATGGCGGTACATGAATCGTTGTAGGCGTGGTATTTTAATACAGTTCTGTATCACGTTACTCCATTGCAGACGTCCATTATATTCCTAGTCGTGTTGTGGTTTGAGCGGCACACGATCGCGTTAAATTATTAAACGGATCATTGTGACGTAGCATTTATAATAAACACGCGGAAACAATTGACCACGGACCGTGTTATTGTCGTTTCTCAGTAATTGGTACTTTGCATTTGTATGTTATTTATAAGAAGCCTGTTGAACCTCGCACGCGACGTCGCGCAACTGTACATTTGTTTAAGTTTTATCTGTTCGAAAATTGATAATATGTATATATCGGTTACCGTTTTCGACAAACGCAAATCGCAAACGCCAATCAAACAACGAGCTCAAAAAATTATTTGTTTTCAATTAAAGTAAAAGTTCTGATAATTTCAATGTCAGTCACCCACGTTCTATCCATTGCTTTCTTTTTGATTCAAGAACTGTTAACTGGATATTGTACAAAACAACGAGCGGCCCATCGTAAACGGGTAATAAGATTAGAGATGGTCGTTCCGATTGCATACGAGTCATATGTAACGGTTTTGTCTGTGTGGGCACCGCGTGCAATGGAGATAACAAGGTTAACGGAGCGCCGGGGCGGCATGAAAGTACCAACGAGGCGAAACACCGAAGAATGTTACACTACAACATTACGTTAACTTACATTATTTAGTTCACGTAAGTTCAAGTAACAACGGAAACTAGAAAACAAAGCGCACGACGCTTATCTAATTTCTTTTTAGAAATAACTTCCGATGGTGCAAACAAAACGAAATATACGACCTTAAACATTTGAGTACAGGTCTTGTCAGTAGATAGCGTGTCAAGTGACAACTAACGTATTAATTGTCAAGTTAAAAAGTAATTTTACAAATTGTTAATTAATCAAATTTGACAAATTGTTAATTAAAAAAAAACCGTTTTCCTGTTATATATAACTAATAACCTTATAGTAACTATAATTTAATACTTGCCGTTGGCGGAAATATCCGATTTTTACGGAAATGTTTATTCTAATATTTACAAGGTGATTAGTAAGATAAATGTCCAAAAAGATACAATTATTCACTTAATTATTACATGGCCTAGTCTAAGGAAGTGAGACAGTAGATTTAGAAAAGGAGTTTGATTTAAAATTAGATATACAGGTAAAGTATATTATTTACTTGGCAATAAGAAAATAAAAAATGAGTTCATGGTTTGATACATATATAAAGAGCTGCCCGTATGTAATATTATTATAGTTTTGATAATTTTTAATATTGATATTGACACGATCTCAGTCTAAAGATCTCTTATTTGTAGCCCAGTTCAATCATTGCTATGAAATGAATAAAATTAAAGACTTGGACTAATTTGCTGACATTATTGTTTATGTCAAGCTTTTTCAGAAGAATGAACTTAGCTTATCTCTTTGATTTTTATGACTTACGTAAATAGTAAAGTACTCTTTGTTGTTTTATAGTTTTCACTAACATTGTTTTTGTACTTCATGTACATTGTTTTCTTTTTATCACTTTGTTTTTCAAATACCAATATTTTAAATAAGCACAAAAAATTCAGCAAGGACGAAGTGCTGTTACGCTGAAATCTTTTTTTATACCTTATATATTTAGTCATACCTGGTGCTCTTCTCATTTACTTAAAAAATTACATTTTAAGTATCTTTTGTCTAGGAATTAACACCAGGTTTCTCTTGAACAGAACGCATTTATGTAAGGACGTTACTATTTCACGTTACATTCCAAATCATGCACAAAACATGAGTAATAAATTTTGTTACTATTTTAATTTTTTTAATTCTCTTGTTGTAGTTTCTATCTTTCGGCTACATTTGATCAACAGTAGCGCATATATTGCGTGTATTTAAATGTTAATATAATTAAGAAATCTTTTGTTCTCTCGATTGATTAACATATTGTATGATGATTGGCTTCTTAGAATTATCAAGAAAGTTTATATTGTCGCAATATATGGGCGCGGTGGTTGATAATATATTATATTAAAGATTTGCCCATTATAACTAGATAATTTAAATTAACGTTACGTAAGTAAAAGTCACGGATGGATATTGTGTTGCCTTCGGTTAAAAGGCTCTAGGCGTTTTCTTTATTCCATTACGGGGATCGTATTATTACCAAAGATCTCGGTCGTCGACCCGTGAGATTTTATGGTCCAAGTAATTGATTAAATCGACATTAATCGTCCAAGTTTCCATGTGAAATCTATCGGCAATGTTGTGTGAAAACTCTTGGAATAATAACTGCACCACTTAAAGCAATTTACATTTATAGAACACCTGTGTGAAGCTATTATTTGATAATTGGATGATCCGAGCGATGTTTTATGTCAGAGAAATCTTAAAATTCGTAATACGTGTATACATTTACATATATGTACATAAAATGAATTAAGCCATGTGGTAATGCAATTGAAAATGTAGGTTACCATATGCGTATGAATTTAACCTTTATACTAGTATTAGCCTCGAGTGTTGGTTTGACACAGCGTCATATCGCTATTGCGAAAATAGCTTCTGCTTATTTCATATTGTAGTCGCTATCGAATTTATGTCTTACGAATCTCTTGCATACACAATGAAGTATTGTAAAATATTAATTTATCTCAAATAGCGATAGGTATGTGAGTAATGAATGTACATTAACTTTCACTAGTTTAAATCTTTGAATACACAAGTAAATTTTTTGTGTTTTAATGCATTTTTTTTTCTGTAATTTTGTACCAAGGTCGCAAATGCGGAGTAAGCATCGCACGGCGATTGAAAGCGAATGCGACAGCTTCCCGTTTTTGGTGTCAACTTTCTGCAAACTATGAGGACAACTTTTTGTCCTTTCCCAAACGTAATTTCGATAAAAATCAATCGTACATAACTGAACAGGTCCGCTTTCGACAGTTGCGTAAGCGTTCGATGCTGACATTGTTACCCGTACAATTGAAGGGTGTATGCGATAACTCACAAAAGAGTCTTTAATTAATGCGTAGGCGTTTTATAGCCATAAACATCACGACAACCACTTGTTGCGAGCTTTTGGTTCCTTTAACGTTTCATATTTTATACTTAAATAATACACAAAGCACCTTTCTGTGTGGTATAAAGCGTGAAAACAATTTTTAAACCACTAACAATGATAATTAAGATGTTTTTCAACAACGTGATAGTAACAAGTTTCGTATTAATGTATTATTATCTGCCATATCCTAAGAGCTTGCTTTGTACCACAGTAGGTTTAGTTTTAGGGGCTGCAAGTTGTGAAGTTTGCGAGGTGATAAGGGTTTTGGGTCTGACTGGCTATCCATTACTCTCGCATTGTATTATTATTATCTGAACAGCATTACTGTGTTTTGACTGGCAATATATGAGAGCCAGAGTATTTAGAGTGATCACGCATCATCCACCGTTAAGAATTAAAGTCAAGTGTTAGCTATTGTGCATTAAAAAAGGTAGATGTTTTGGGTCTTTTGTTTGTTTAGTTTTTCGCTGAGTATTATGGTGTTGGTTATTTTGGAAAATTTTTCGAACGTCTAACAAATACCGATTTTTTATGTTTTAATATTCCATTCATGCGACTGGAAGTAGAGTGCGCAAATACGAATTATTTATCAGTACTGTCGAAGGTTCTATAAAATAAAACAAGATTTATTATTTTGAAGTAGTAATTAAGAAACATTAGTTACAGATACAGGTACGTTTAGAAAATGGTTTCCATATGTATTTGTGGACTCACGGTCTGCAATTACACGTAATCTTACGCAGCTGATTACACATTGTTTATTTAAACAAAGATAGCTTTAATAACACTGTAGCATAAATGCTTAATCCAGGCGCTCATGTCGCTGACCCGCTGTGCGATGTAGACAGGCAAACCCGATGTAAATTTATCTGTATGTAATGATAAATATTTATTTCCAGCCACGTTACCAAATTTAATTTAAAAAAAATAAAATTCTTCCTTAATTTTAGTAATTTAGAACATTTGTCATTCTAGCAACGAGAGGAACATTACCTATCTTTCACGTTCACCTAATGGTGATGGAAGTTCTGCTCTGAACACAATGCGCTAAATATATTTTTAGAATGTTTCAATAAGTAAGGTGCTGCTCTATTTTTTAGGATGAATTAAAAAATCCTTTAAATAGTATTATTATATAAATTCATGTATATAATAATACTTTAAAAAGTGTTTTTTTTAAAGTCTACGGAAAATCCTTACATCCAGACGAAGTTAACAATGTTCGAGTATTTATGAAATAGATTTATTAACAAAAATCGATATACCTAGAATGTATATTATTAATACCTTTGTGATTAAATAAACTATTGTTATTATAAGCTTTCGGTAAGTTTGTAGCCTTGGCACAATAACATTTAATCCAGGCATAGCAATTAGATAATTCCGTAGACAGTCCAAAGTGGAAGGTGCACCTACCTCGATGTTATCATGATTGATTGATTATATTATATTACTACAACTAGCAGTTGCCCGTTGCATTCGCTACTAAAAAACCAAAAAATTAAAGATAATATAAAAATAATAAATTCAAAACGTTACCATGTATACATAAATATATATATATGGTAAAGTATATAACTATAATATACATATGTGTATAATATTCTTCGAGACAGTAAATGTGCGATCTGAATAATTTAAAATCTTCAAAATTAAATAGTGTTAATTAGATTACTCGTATATAGATACATCATCTTCATAATTTGTATACATTTTACAATCACTTAATTCAATTACTATATATTTATTAAACCTGTTTTTTATTACTAAGGTTTTATAACGATGTTATTATCTACGTAATGTCCATCAGTGGCTATAATCGCATTGCCGTTTGTCATAACTAACCTATAAAAATTAAAATATTCGAAAACGCTTTTACATTTTCAGATTCCAAACACCTTTGTAGTAAAAAAGATGTATATAGAGTGTTAATTTCAAACTAGGTAACTACTATTTCGTCATCAATGCTAAAAGTAATGTTTGGCGGTTTTTGTTTACACTATATTCTTTAATAAACATGCGTCTGTCCCTTCTTTCAGTATGTCAAGTACATAGTTAATTTTACATTACTCTATAAATGAAAATAAGCTTATTATGCTCTTATTTTTTCTTACGTCCTAAGGGTTTGATTGTGTAATGTTTATCTTAAGCCGTGATAGCAAGTCGTCAAAAAAATAAGATGTTTAAAAGTCTAAGTTCTCTTAAAGATTAATATGGATCGCTGATTCATTACTTAAGAAAAATATGTGATAAAAATATGTACAAGTATATTTATTTATATTATGGTCGTTTATATTTAAATTTAACCATCTTAAAAATAAGCGAACCCTGTTATGGTATCTAACTTCAAAATATTAAATGTTGCCTAATTTGCAAATATAGTTTGTTTAACGTAGCAAAAGTACATAAATTAATGCGGTCCGACCTTAAACTAAAACTCGCGGCAATAAAGATTTAAAGGTCGTCGGAATTAACATCGTGCGTGTCCCAATTCGCGGATTCACAAAATGGCTGTCGTGGGTGCGTCAAGATGGCGGTTTATTTTTCGTATTCTGTAACAGTTCAGTAATCCGTGGGTGCAAGAGTGCGGCAAGGTCGAGGACGTCGCGTTTAAGAGTTATCGTAGCTGTCGACTTGTTGCGCAAACTCTTGTATACAAGACACTACGGATTTCGAACATCGATTTGGTGGTAGTCCATGAATTAATTTAAAGTTTTAATTTTATTTGTTTAAATCATTTTAACGACGCACTGTAACAAATTTGTGATCATAAATCAACCAATACAAGCCGCTCAACGTAAATACAATCAATCAAATAATTGTAATGGTTCGCCAGTTTAATTTTTTATATCTATGAAAAGATCATGATTTTAATTAGTCGTAGACAGTTTTATCACATACAAGGGTCTCAATTAACAATTCAAGCTGTAATAAACAAATTTGTATGCTAAAATTAATTATTAATGGCGTATCTTGCACCGATCAATTAAAAATATTACTTTCGCACTTTCATTTAACTCTCCTTTAGAATATATCGATCAATTACAAATTGGTTTACAAAAATATAAGGTATTCTTATTACTTATAATTTATTTATTAACATTTATATGTTATATTAAATTTATGCACGATAACCAATGAATTTTCTTCGATTAAACAGATCATCATCATATTTTAAAAGCTGCGTGTGGGTCAGGTCCACTAAATTTCTCCACGCTGTTCTACTTTGACTATTTTGCTTTCAGGTCACCCAATCATACATCATTAGTTAGTATTTAAGGTTATTTGCGCGTTACAGTATCGTTAAAAAATCGCGAACAACTTGTTAAAAAATAATGTTTGTTTACTTTGAATTATAATAAACGACACCAAACTTGTTTCATGTGGTGTACATGGAAGTACAAATAACGTTGTTTGCTCATTCGAATGCATTACAAAAGTGCTAAGTAGTCACTAGCGAGAGGCTGTAGCTTTATTGCGAATACAATATTTACTTTTAATTGGCAAAACAAACCGAGTGGCATGTTTGTTTTTTGTTGGTGTTGACATTGTGCAGTTTAAACAAAACTCAGATTCGATTGAAGGAAATGGCAATGAGCTAATTCCGTTTAGTATTATTAATAAAGTTTTAACAGATTTTAAGCTATTTCGTTTGTTGTCTGCAAGTTAAAATGAAAATATTCTTTACTAAAGAAGTAGGTTTGATAAGTAAATTACATGTACCCCAATAAAATCCATAATTAATAAGAACCGTATTAAGATGCTCCGATATGATAAATATCCAATTTATAGCAAATTCGTAGGATTAAAACAAATAATAATATAACCATGATCTTTGTGTTATATTAACATAAACATAAATTTATAATTTTTTTGTACAACTAACTTTTTTTACTACAGGTGTTGTATATGTTTAAATCTTAATAGATTTCCTATGTTGTATACCTTAAAGTAGATTGAGCAGGATTTTATTTCTTGTGAATGCGATTTTATAATACACTTCTTAGTAATATTGAATTTTTTTTATAAACAAGAAAGAGATGATTTTATGTAGTAACAAGCCATAAAAACGTTTTTTATAATGTTTCCCTTAAGGTAAATTTTAAAAATAATAATTGCGACTCAAACGGCACAGTTACAGGCCTTTGCTTGATTGCAAGACTGCAACCGATATTGACATCATTATAATAAAACAATTTCAATAAGGAACTGTGCTTTGTTTTATAATCGATAATAAAGCATATATCGAGGGATTTATAGTTTTATCGTGATATTAAAGCGGTTAGAAAATCAACTGGCTCAATATGGCGATGGAATGCAGTAGCTATCAAGTTATTTTGTTCCATATATTGCAGGTGATTATTGCGTCAGACGCCGTAAGACATTTCAATACAGCAAACAACGTTGACCGCACCTCTCACTCCGTTAAGGTTACTATTTAGTATGATCGTACCAAACGGTGCAATGTTATCATTTCTAATTAGTACTTCTTGATAGAGGACGCCGCGTATACATATCAATTAAAACATACATAATAATAAATCTTTATCGTATACCATTTACAACAACAAAAATACAACAAACATAATATGTATAATGGATTTATTGGTTTGAAAGCAATCTCCTCCAAACAACCCACGGGAAAATAAGAAATAAACAATAAGGAAAGAACAGATACTTATATGTACTACTTGATTAGAAGGT
>DWLS01003290.1:0-16051 GCA_018246255.1 Pachliopta kotzebuea | reverse complement strand
TTTGAGTAAAGCAAAGAGCTCAGCTTGGAAGACAGTACAAAACGCTCCTAGTTTAAATTTTCTACTGCATGTCTCCATAATGATGAAGTTATGATAAATTAAACATATATAAACAGCGTCAGATCTGTAGTCGACGTATTTAACATAGTAACTATGCTAAATTGAAAAGGCGCCTCTTACTTATCAATTTACCTAACGAAGTGAGCGCCCTAATTCGGCGGGGCTGGCACCTCTCCAGGCTAGAACCGTGCTAAGTATACCTAGCTTAGTGTCCAAATTACAGCCTAACCTACATTACCGAGCTAAACAAGGTGACAAGCGCAATGTGGTGTATATACCATCTTAAGCGCCACGCTGTTGTAGGCAAGCGTATGTCTTACCAACAGGTGAACGACTTAAAAAGAAAAACCTAAATACTATTTTAAAGTAGAATAAAAGATTGTTTTATAAAAAGTTATAATTATTTATTATTATACGGGCAAGGCGATCACCTGATGGTAAGTGATAAGTTTGCTAATAACACCACAGCAAATAAAGAAACTGGACGCAGTAAATGAGAATGAATTAAGATATAGATAAGGACATAGAATTGATACATGACACAAGATTTTTGTCTGCGAGGTGATGCTGGGAAGAAGAAATTAAAGATATAAGGAAAAAGAATGAAAGATAATAAGAGGTATGAAAGTGAGAAGAAATAAAAAGAAAAGAAAGAGAAAATAAACTACGAAGAAAATATACCTTTACTCACACCAGAAAGAAGAACGCAAATAAAAAATAACAACGCGACGCTAGTTAATATTGTACACACAGCTCCACACTGCGCTCATTGCCTTGAGACAGGATATTAAGTCTCGTTACCCCAGTAATTTCACAAGCTACAACCCCCTTAAAACCGGAACGAAGTAATATTCCTACAGTACTGTTCATCGGCTGCAATGGGAGCTGCGGTGGTAAGTACGGTTTCAGTCAATGGAGGTCTTCTTCATCATCCAATAGACGTCCACTGTTGGACATAGGTCTCCTACAATAGAAGAAAGCTCTGGGCTATCTCTTACCACGCTGGCAAACAAGCAAATGAGGTAGGCGTGGGTCTCGTGATTTGTTCTATGGGACCCCTTACACCTCACGGGTGTCTTTTTTTTACAGAGGTACAGGTTAATGCTTGACCACGATCCCACCTGGTGGTAAGTGAAGATGTGGTCTATGTTGGTAAAGCGCATTAACCTAGCAAATGCCTATTCACTCTTTTTTTTTGAAGACGCTCACATAGATCTGATCACATCGCTCAGATCTACTACCAGTAAGAAACATCTTCTGAGCTTTAGTTAAATTTAATATATATATTATTGATGTTGTGATAGTGATGATCAATATTCTCCATCACTACATACGGTTAATTGACCATCCTGTCTATAAAGCTTGATTGTGGATGATGTTTGAGATACTTCTCTTTTTTTTTCTTACACCTTTCATTTATTAGTATTTTTAGGTCCTCTATTTAAACGTTAAGTCGTGATAGCCTAGTGGTTTGAACGCCAGCCTTCCACACCAAATGTACCAGATTCGAATCCGGCCTGCACCAATGAATTTTTCAATTTATATGCAGTGAGTATAACACCAACTAATATCACGTGCTTTAACAGTGAAGGAGAGCATCGTGAGGAAACCTACATATCTATGTGATGACCATCGTTTGGACTTGTATGTGAAATGGAGAAGGCAATGCCAACACCACTACATTACAACTGACAAGGAAGTCGTCGTGTTTCACTACACATGATGACAACGACCCTCAGTCATGAGGTAATACGACTTAAAGATTACTTTTTGTTGTAATGTTTTTATTTTTAATTTATATATTGATTATGTTGGTTTGTCTTAGGTGAATGTTCACTATTTGAGGTATTTTTCCTAATATGTACTATTTATAATGTCTTTTGACTTTATAAATTATTGTTAAATATAATAGCCGTGAGTTGTGATTTGAACTAACTGTATAAACTAAAAATCTCCAAGATTTTTCCTAACCTCCAAACTAATAAAGATTAAATGTAAGAGAAACTTCTCCATCGGCGGTGCAAACGGAAAATTCACATTCCAACTTCAACACAGTTGTCATAAGTTTTAAAAAATTTTCAGCTTAGCACAGGGGATGAGGAGATTTAAAAAGTTGCGGCAGGAAGTTCAGTCCGAGAAAGTGGAGTTGATGTGAGTTTATCTGAAGAAATACTTGCAATATTACTGAAATGTAGAATGTATGTACAGGTTTTGTGATGATAAATGATAAGATAGCATAAGTATTAAATGAATTTGAATAATCATATCCGGGAAAATCAGAATAATACGAAATATATCACTGAAATGTAGTAATACATGTTCAGATTTGCCCGAGGAGCTACAGAATGGAGTATTTCAAAAAGTAAGTGATAAGCTTCTTCTAAAGTCGGCAACTCTCTGTTACTGCAGGTGTATACATGCTATGGTAACTGCTTACCATCAGACAGGCCGTATGCCTGTTTGCTATCTTAGTGATATAACTAAAATTATATTAAAGAAATCCTTAAAAATTTTAGCTCCTAACTATTTCGAAAATATTATTTTCTTTAAGCAAGATTTGCGTTGTACACGCATCCACACAATAACTAATGAGATATAAGACAATTTCACCTGCTCGTGGTGCAGCCTGCTAGTCTATAACCATGGCTCTGGCAATAACTTGCATTGGCTTTAATTCTCCCTAATATAGGCCTAAATCTCCCTAATATTAGGCAAAGACTGTGTCCAGTAGTGGACGTCAATCGGCTGATGAAGATCAGAACCTCGTTTGTTGATTTGCAGGTTGCACCACTAGCAGGTGAGATTGGCTTGGGTCTCTTGAGTTGTTGTGTGGGATCCCTTACACCCCTAATTTTTATGTGTCGTCTATCTGAATGGTCATTAACATTTTTTTCTATACAAATAACTTAACATTATACATTTATTTTATTATTACATACATTTATTTATTTATACACCCATATTATGTAAATAAGAAGATTTCATGACTTCTGATTATCAATGTCAACTACGAGTAAAAAGATTACTATGAATGATAACTCCTATTTTTTATTCTTCAAGGTGACTAAGTGAGCAAGGCTTTCACCTGATATTAAGTGAATCTCCTGCCTATAACAATGAGGCACTGAATAAGTTGGAATACACAGCACTTGCGCTTGTCATCTTGAGATATAAGGTGTTAAGTCTTGTTACCCCAGTAATTTTACTAGCATACACCATTCAAACCGGAACACAGTTAAGTTTGCACATTACTATGTGGCGGTAGAAATAAGAGCTGCGGTGGTACCTAACTATATCTACTAGCAAAAGAGACCTGCTATAAGTAAAGAAGTTTAACTTATCCCATCGCATTATTAACAAAATAAATTAAAACATCATTATCATTTAACTAAAGTTAAGTGAAATCGAAACTGTATTTATAATTGTAATTTGATTTTAACTTTACTGTAAACAAAAGCGAGGTACCAGTAACAAAAACTACTAATTGGATCCGTTCACCCTTAAGTACTTTTAATGCGGACGTTAAATGTTCCCCGTTAACAAGGCGGCGGGACGCTGCTGATTACTGCGCCGCCTCGTTATCAACTAAAAGGGAATATTACTTATGTAAATGTAAACATTTAACTGTAAACATTGTTACTGCATCTCAAGGGGAGTCCGAATATCAACTTACGTCCAGAATACAACAATGCTGTTGAGCAATTAATTACATAAGAGAAATTAACAACATAAGAGGAAACCGACTAATCTTTGAGACAAGCGGTTCGTTGCAACGCTGCAGCATATTGTTATCAAAAAATCATATAGCAGTAAATGTTTACAGGAAACCAGAATAAATTAGTATCTACCTTATGTATCCGGCAACAGAGACCTGTCATACGTACACAAATAAAAATCCACCGACAAAAAGCTAGGTCTGGCGCATCCCAAGCTGTACCGCTACACCAAAAAAGCAGCAGCGCGGTATTACCCCAACAACTGGAAACTCGCCAGAAATTTGCCCCAGTTATACGTGAACGAATTTAAATTCAATATTCGGATACAAAGAGGTCTGTATAGTTTACAGTAGGACTAGACTTAGCAAAGCTATAGAGTTGACCACGTATTATATATCCTCTATAATGCAGGAAATAAGCATCTCTCAATAATGGAGCTATTTTGGCCGTTTTCCATCACGCTGGCCCAATACAGGCTGTAGGGAATCCAGCAGCGTTTGATGATTAGCAGGCAACACCGCGAGCAAGTGAGGATGGCTTGGATTCTATAAGTTATTGTATGGGATCTATGCAGGGATTTAATATAAAAATATATTTTATCAATATTTATATTATTCCTAATTCTTTCAATCATCTTTATCAGATATTTGCGGTAGTCGTAGTGCCAAAGAAGAGATAAGAAAATATGGTAAAGGAACCGAGAAGTTGAACAGAACATGAAATAGAGACTATAGAGACAATTGTGTATGATACAAAACGACGATAAGAAGGAGACAGTGAAACATTATAAGGAGTCAGAAAGAGATGGAAAAGGAATGGAAATCCCACATAACAGCTCAGAGGACCTAGGGCAACCAAACCTGCTCATGGTGTATCCTGCTAATGAGGAAAGGAAACTCTGGCTGCTTACAAACCCACAGTGGTCCAGTGAGGTAGAAAACGGCCGAAACTCCCCTACTATTAGTAGAGGCCTATATCGAGCAGTAGACCTCTATCGGCTTATGAAGACAGAGATGGAGATGGGGAAAGCGATGTTGTCCCAGGATTTTCAAAGAGCAGTTATTTTATTTATTTATAAGACACTTGTATCATATTTAAATTCGTTGTTGGTAAGCAGTTACCGTAGCTTATAGTCAGCTGCAGCACCGGAGGCACAACAGACGGGTTGCCGATTCTAGAAGAACCTTATACCGCTCTGTTTGAAGGACTCCATTCTGCAGCTTTTTGGGAGAACCTCGGCAGGTAGTTCATTCCATACCCTGATGGGTTTTGAGTGAAAATTCCTCTGGAAGTAGGTAGTTAACCATTACGGTTCTAGAGTATGAGGTTAAACTCTCTGTCGATGGTGAACGATGCTATGAAATGTTTTCTTTAACATGAATAAACTTTAGTGGTTTCCCATTGTTTGATTGGAATAAATGATTTATTTTCTCATTTATTTTTATCCTAAAATTAGTAAATGGAATTGAATATTTTCATCACGGCCGCTGTGAAAGTTACGCCGGTATTGGTTCACTGTGTGACCCTATCGCGCTAGTTGGACGGAGCCCAAATTAACAAGTTTTAGTGTCATAATTGTAAATTACACAAATGGACACGGTTCTATTTTAACTGAAAAATTATATAATAACTGTAACGACTCACTTGTGGTAGACAAACAAGTCTTTAAAGAAAATTATTTAATTTATGTATATCTACTTTGTAGTACGTCTGTTGCCGGAGACCGTCTAGATAACTACCACCGCAGCTCTTATTCCTACCGCCAAATAGTAATATTGTAAACATTACTGTGTTCCAGTTTAAAAGATGCTGTATGCTTGTGAAATTACTGGGGTAACGAGACATAACACATGTATAAAAGCGAAGAGCAGAATGTACTTCTGTATATACCACCATCTTAACCAGCAAAGGAAATAGAAGCCGCAGTGGTATTATTACACGGTCTCCAGTAATGCAGACCTACCACCAGTAATTATCATATATAGTATATATTTCGTTTATACCTTTGAAGTAAGTATTTTTTATATTATACTACCTATACTGGCTTACTCTTTCACTAAGGTTAGCTGGTAGAAAGCTCAATGAGTTAAGATTGTCTGTACTATTTAATTTCCTAATAATGATTATTTTCCGTTACTTTACACTAATGTAGAAAGTAGTGAAATTAAAAAAAGAGAAATAAGTAATTTTTAAGTTATATCAGCTACGTACTTAAAGTTTATTTGCAGATATGCAGAGATTAATATAGGCGATCCGGACAACGCTGTACTAGCAAGTGTATTTAATGTTTTAAACGTGCACAAGTTAGTTATTTCCCTGCAATTAAGTTAAAATGGCAATTATTATCAATCCACATAAGTCGTTAATTAACAAAACTGCTGTGCGGTTTAAGCTCATATCCCTTTGGGATTTTAGCAAATTAAAACGGTACATATATAATATAATGATTTGCGGTTGTGTCATTTGAATTATTGACTATGAAATCATTCGTAATGATGAACATGATTACCAACATCAGCAGTGATTATAATTATAAAGAAGAAATATTCAATCAAGCGAAAAGCAAGATAATTTTTTTTTAATCCGTGTAAATGAGACAAGCAAGTTCTTCGATAGTAAGTAATGCACTTCTCCATAGTGGCGCTAAGATGGTATACCGCTCTTTGCTTTTAGATGTGTTGTTATGTCTCGTTACCATAGTAACAACACTAGAATATAACACCTTTTAAATCACAACACAGTTATGTTCACACAGTACTATTTGATTGCTACAAAATAAGCTGATCTCGAGCGGAGAAATACCAGAAGTAAATTCATCAGTTCATCTATTAGTATTAGTAAGGATGATAAATCGTACAACATTTATCTTAAGACAAAGTATTAAATATAATCAAAATTATTACTACAGCGCTTTTTAAAATAGAAGACAGTAATGTTTATGTACACAGTAACAGTAGTACTTAGATGATCTATTGAATTATCTATCCCCCTTTCTCTTCCCACTTATATCTCTATCCATCTCTTCGAGCTTCCTCT
The DNA here is from genome assembly GCA_018246255.1 of Pachliopta kotzebuea. Taxonomy (NCBI): domain Eukaryota; kingdom Metazoa; phylum Arthropoda; class Insecta; order Lepidoptera; family Papilionidae; genus Pachliopta; species Pachliopta kotzebuea. Next base: position 9,239 of record DWLS01003290.1, on the reverse strand, counting down.
CATCCCTTTCCGTCGGCTTTCTCCTCTCCCTTATATTTTTATTTATGTAGTTACTATACGTTTCGGCAGGAAAGTGAAACCATCGGATATATGAAAGGCTTTATAAGTAAAATAAGGCTCGGAAAAGTAACAGTAAAAGAAATAAAATAATTCTTAATGTTGTGTTAGTTATATTCTTGCAAACAACTTTTTTGTTTTACAGGTAAAAAGTAGCTATGTTTTGTTTATTGTTAATAATTGTTCTTTAAGTTTTCTTAAGAAGGAAGATGTGAGGAGATTGTACAAATAGTTCGAATCTTGACGAGAGAACATTCGAGAGCAAACGTTACAGAAATAATAGAGGCCGGAAACATTAACATCTCCAAAATAAATCTTAAATGATCTCTAAATAGTAATAGACATTACTAGTTTGAAAGGTAATGTATACTAGTGAAATTACTAGGGTAACGAAACAACACCTTACATTTCAAAGCGATGAACGATACGTAGAATCGTGTACATTATATTAATCACCTTGTTGTAATCACTTACTATTAAGTGGACGTCTTACTTATTTCATCATTTGATCGTTTAGCTAACTTTTATATATCAAAAAATGTATATAAGTTAATGTTATGTATACATAACAAACGTGTACTTATTTACTTTATATCTGATAGTGTATGATTGTAAACCTAATAAATAAAGTTAATATCGATTTTTACTACCTACTATAAAAAGAGAAGAAAGCTTATGTAAAAAATGTAATAGCAATTTTTTAATAGATTCAGGTTGACCCCTAAATGAAAGAAATTTACTTTTTGTGGGGCCTACCCTCCTGCTTAGGAAACAGTAGATAAAGAAGGGAGCTTTTAGATAAATATAAGTAAAAAAGGTAGTAATAAAAAAACGATTTTCTTCTACTAAAGTAACAAAAACGACCAGAGATTATACAAACGTTTAGAAGATAGGTAGTATTTTTTAATTCAAGTTATATGTTAAAAAAAGAAGTTATTACAAGCCTTTTTTATCATTCCTCTTCGCGTTGTGGGTAAGGGTCCTTCCTTTACCATATTTTTATTTTACTCATTTCTTACTTTATTCTTTCCTAAATCTACTCTCTTTTCTCTCTCCAGTTTCTATGTTTCCCTCTTGTATCCCTTCCACTCAGACCAAAAATCCACCGCATACCTACACTTATCTTAGAATTTTTCATCTTTATCTTTTGTCTATTACATTTTGCGTTCGTACCTTGCTATTTTTCTTTTATTAAATTTCCATACCTTATATTTTACTGTATCTCTGTTACAATATTTTACTAAACATTTTTAGATTTTTTTGCTTTTATCATTTTATTTTCTATTTCTTTTGCAAATCTTATAAAGATGCGGCGATTCCCGTCCTCACAATCATATTTTTTATTACAAGCCGTTTTAAGCTTTACTTTCGATGTGAGTACTTAAAGTATGCTTTATTTTGCATGACGAATCCACTTAGGGGAAAGCTTTCGAGGGGCTTTCGAGAAGAACGAGTATATGGCGATAATGTGAGGCTCTTAAAAAAGTTGTGTTGCTCAAACACTAAGAGCTTACGGGTGTTGCTCTCTGCAAATGATCTCTTGGATCGAGCTTTTTTTTATTCGATAAGGCTTCACCTGGTAAGTGATACGTTTGCCCGTGGCACTCGTCGCTTTATGACAAGGTGTTATGTCTCGTTACCCTAGTAATATTACTAGCATACAGCACCTTTGAAATCGGAACAGATTAATGTTTACTCATTACTATTTGGTGGTAGATATAGGAGCTGCGGTGGTACCTACCTAGATGGTCTGTAGTAAAGGAGACCTATTACCAGTATGTTTTAGATCAGTATTTCCCAACTTCCTTATTCCATATCCCACTTTTGATTAAAAAAAATTTCTGTCATTCTCCGACTTTGTAACTTTTATCCAATTCCCCCCTCCCCCAAAAAAAAAATAAGGAATTTAATAACTAATATTACTAATTTTTTAATAGATCTAGATTGACCCCTAAATGAAAGAAATTCCCTTTTTTGGGGCCTACCCTCCTCGTTAGGAAACACTAGATAAAGAAAGAAGCTTTTAGATAAATATAAGTAAAAAAGGTGGTAATAAAAAAGCGATTTTCTTCTATTAAAGTAAGTAAAAGACCAGAGATTATACAAACGTTTAGAAAATAGGTAGTATTTTTTATAAAAAATATATCCTTAAGGTAATTTAAACGATATATATGTAATGATACTTTACTTTGGCCTTTACTAGCATACTATAATTGCCAATTCATATGCCAAGAGTAATGTTTACGGCCAAAAAACCCTTTGGAAAGACTTAAGTTCAGCATGAGACCATAGTCTGAAGTAATGAACTCATCATAATACTTTGTCTACTAGAAGAAGAAATAATAAGCTAGTGAGCTAGTGAAATTACTGGGGTAACGAGACTTAAAAGCTTACGTCTTAAGGTGAAGAGCGCAATGTGGTGCAGTGTATACTATCTCAACTAGCGCTGCGTTGTTATGAGCAGGAGTATCACTTACAATCAGGTGAACTTTCTTTAAAAAAATTAAAAAAAAAAGTCAATCTCAATTAAATATATGTCAATTAATTAATATATAATATATATTTCTATATAATATATACTTCTATATAATACATACTAAAAAGCTTTCTAATAATCGCATGGTATACTGTAGTGTAGTATTACTTCTGTACATATAATACAATAAAACAGTAAGAAAAAATTACCTTATATACTATTTATCGATAGTTTTTACTAAAAACTTAAAAAAATATTATTTATAGGTGTGCTTGCAAAAATTAAAACGTTATATTAACTTTGAATATACAATTTTATTGAAAGCTCTTTTCAAAGTTACTTTGTTCCGAAAGTCAAAAGTGTAGTCTTTTAAAAGGTAGACTAGAAGACTCCTTTTGAATGGAAAAAAAAAAATTGTATGCAGTGTGAATGTAATCCGTGTACACAGCAGACTGTGTGTTCGTTTCATGTGCTTTCAACATCCGAAAGTTATGGTTTTAACTTGAAAGTACTTTAAGTTAGATATGATAGTAGAAAAGATACGGCTATTGAAATCTTATATTATTGGTTTATATTACTATAATTCATTTTCATCATCAGCCGATAGACGTCTTCTACTGGATATAAGCCTCCCCCTACACTCTGGCCCAAGGTTGGTAGAGTACCAGAGCCTCGTTTTTTAATTAGCAGGCTGCACCAAAACTTAGATCCCGTGAGCTTTTGTTCAGGACTTCTTACACCCCCTTTTAAGTTACTATAGACGTAAGTATTTTTTTATATACGATGTATTGACGAGACGAGTAATATGGTCACTTGATAATAAGTGATAGGCTTGCCCATAACAATTTCAGATGGCACACACAGCACGACGTTACGCTCATTTTCTTGAGACTTAAGGTGTTAAGTTTCGTTACCTCAGTAATTTCACTAGCATACAGCACCTTTCAAACCGGAACACAGTAATATTTGCTCATAACTATTATCTGTTGTAATAGGAGCTGAGGTGGTACTTACATAGACAGTTACCGTCAGTATAGACCTACCACCAATAGAGTAGACTACCTCAAATTTTGGTACAGCTTTTTTTTCCCAATCGCATTGAGACATTAAGTCTCGTTACCCCAGTAATCTCACTCGCATACAACACCCTTCAAACTAGAACACAGTAATGTTAAAACGTTACTATTTAACAGTAGAAATAGTCACTGAGGAGGTATCTAAATAAAAGGTCAGATATACCATTAGTGTAGTATATTCGCTATTTTTTTCATCTGCTAATAAACGACCACTGCTGGACATAGGCCTACTGAATAGCAGAGGGGATTTGGGCCATCTCCCACCACGCTGGCCCAATGCGGCTTGCTGGGGGTAGGTATTAGCTATTTGGCGATGGAATAGAGAAATCCATCAAATCGCCGGCATTGGCTGCATTGAATGCGAATACTTCCCGTTTGCAAATGACGCAAACAATTTATCACTAGATGCCGCTGCTACAAATGCACCCTCGGGACAATTTAAGCAAGCCCCCACCCCCACCCCACTCTCTCACTTACCGTCGACTTCAACTGGATCCTTTGTTATGATGAATAATTATGTATGAACCGCACACCGCATCGCATGCACGGATATGATTTGCAATGCGACGTGTTTGTGATGCGATTACGGACGGTCTTTGTTCCCATACAACATCATACATTCGTTCAATTGAAACCTCTTCTGATGCATTGAAGTCTTTTTTATTCAACGAGGCGATGAAACGAGTAAGGCGTTCACCTGATGGTAAGTGATACGCTTGCAACAACGTGACGGTAGTTAAGATGATATACAAAGCACCCGATTGCGCTTGTCGATTTCATGTGTTAAGTCTCGTTATCCCAGTAATATCTATAGAATACAGCACCCTTTAAACCGGAACACAGTAAAGTTTACACATTACTATTTGGCAGTAAGAATACTATCCTGCGGTACTTAGACAGTCTCCGATAATGGAGGCTTCTGGACATTGGTCTCCTCCAATAGTGAGGTTATTACGAATGTCTATCACCAAGCTGGACTAATGAGGGCCGGTGGGGAACCAAAGCCTCGTTTGGTAATTAGCAGGATGAATGGTCCCGTGAGTTCTTGTGTGGGACCTCACCTCTACTGGTAATAAAAGGTTAAGAGAAAGTAGTTAGTAACTAAATAAATATCAGATGATCAAACTCACGAACTGTTAAAGCTCATCGTCTAAGAAAAGATTCAAGGAAAGAGAAGTTTAGGCCGCAGAAGAACATCCTGGCTAATAAACCTAAAACTGTGGTTTGAAAAGAGCACCGAGTCGCTTTTCAGAGCCGCGATAACTAAAGTCCAATATGCTGTAATGATCGCCGACCTTAGGAAGAAGATTGTACCTTAAGAAGAAGATAATTAAAGGTTTTAGTTTCGATCTGATCAAAATTGTAACTGACATAACTAACTTAATAAATAAGCTGTATACTGTTACTAACTTTTACTAACCTAATATGGACCTAATGTCTGAAATAAAGAATTATTTAAAATTATTTTTTCTATGGTTTTTTTATTGCCTAAAGAATGTTTTGTTCGTACTTATTTAATGATGATCATTATGAACATTGTCTTAATTTTTCTTTATTCTACGTGGGGCTGGATAAGATTGTATACACAGCACCACATTGCGCTTGTCGGTTAGAGACGTAAGGTGTTAAGTCTAGTTACCACAGTAATTACACTGGTTTATAGCAACTTTCAGAACGCAGTAATGTTTACATTACTATTTGGTGGTATAAATAGGAGCTGCGGTGTAATCTAGGCGGTCTTGGGCAATAGTTATCCACCAGTTAAATATTAGTACATTTAGTTTTAATTCAAAACTTTTGTCCGAACACTATTTCCATTTAAGTCATTTACACATTGAGGTCAGGTTCCGTCCTATCTGAACAGACTGAGAGTATTAAAGTTTGTCTAGATTGAAAAAAAAAACTTTCAGATTCTAGTCTTAGACTGAGCCTGCTCGCGGAGGAAGACGCAAACTAGAAAGTATTAAACAACGTTTCATATAATAGTTTGTTCACTATATTACTTTAGACGACGTAAATGGGTCAAAAGGAGTCCGAGTATCTTATGATAACATATAAATCTCAATTTTTTCAAACCTCAAATGCTTTTCATGTAAGAGATATAAATGACTTGATTGAGAAGGATAATCAAATTCAATCATTCCTGTTTTCATATGTATGTAGTTACTTTATATTCTTTATAAGAAAATAAAGAGTCAGTACTTCTCTTTTGTAGTTGGTTGACGACAAGTCAATTAAGCATTCGCCACGGCGTATTTATGTCTTAAGTTTATACAGATGTTGCCTGCTGTAATCAAAACAATTTCCCGGAGCCGAGCATCTGTAGAAGACGTGAGCACAATTCGTTATGGGGCCCTTATCTCATTTGTTGTAGAGACTTATAACATTATCAGCTAACGTGCTTACATCATCAGATATTTTTTTTAAATAAAATAACCTCTAACTTAATTTCCAAGGCAAAGTCCTACACAACAACTCATAGGACGAACGTAAACCACACCTGCTCGTAGTACACTCTTATCATCAATACACAAAAGTTCCCATCAACGTATATTGGGCCAAGGTGGTGATGGCCCAAATCCCCTAATCATTGGGGAAGGAAGAGATCCAGTCGTAGACGTCTAAAGGCTGATGATGACAGTTTCCAATTACATCCCCTACGCTTCATACGACTTGATGAAGTAATAGTTCAATGACCTCTAAGCTTGACCTTTCGAAAGAATACTCGTATAATAACGATACATAGTTCCAGACCAATAGTTTTTTTTATTAATAGATAAACCAGTATATACTAGTAGGTTTTTTTTATCTAGAAAAGGCAGGTCTAAGCTAGGAACATGTAGAAGACTCAAGCTTACAAAGTAACTAACATACAAGAAGAAGTTTATTTAACGATATACCATAACAAGGTCTTAATAAAATTGTTAATAATTTTATTGACATTAATAATTATTTACTAATGTTTTTAACAGGTATTACAACTATTATTTTGATTAATTCAAATTTAATATAAATAAAGGACAATATAATAGATAATACGTGCAAGAAAAAACTATAGTAACTACTTTTAAATGTATGTAAACGTCAAAGCTTCATATTAAAGTAATAATATTACAAGTGCTTTTAACTTAATTTATATTATCGATATCCGTTTTTTGAATGTAAAGGTTAATGTTTAACCTTAATCCTGTCAGGTGTTAAGTGGTGATGTGGTATATGGGGGCAAAGCGCATTAAAAAGCTTTTGTAATTCCTGAAACGTAGAAATATTCAAGGTATAAAAATATTCATTACGATATATATTAGACCTTCGCTTAAAAATCTAGAACTGGTATGACCTGAATTAACTCAAATTAACCATTTAAGTGAAAAGAGAAATTAAGTAATTTTATCGCTAATAATTATAATTAAGCCAGCAAAAGTAGCCAATGCTAATAATGTATTGATTTGATTAACTTAAAGTACGTGTAATGTTTGAAGAGTTTACTATACATAGAGATTGTTTAAGTAAATTATTATTTACATTTCTTTATGTAATTATTAATTAATAACTTAATGTTTAAATATTTAACGTAAAAATTTACTAGATGTGAGTAATAATTAAGATTTTGTGATAGGACACAGTAATGAGTGCTGGTGTCGTTCATTACGTTTCATTTCCTAGGCTCTTTGACGTAGGACCCGCGGCTGGGGGTGGGGAATAATGTCAACTTTGAAGACCTTAAGGGTACGAAGCGACCTCAATGAGAGGTGGAGGACTCTTTTACACTCGGCAGGGAGCCGTGTCGCATACAGATGCCCCATCGCGACCCAACCCCACCCCACCCTACCAACTTCCCTTCACCTTATATCGGTTGACATCAGAGACTTTCTGTTTCATTTAAAATCTATGTCGATTAAGTTAATTGATATTTATGAGTCAAGTGAAGAGTTAAGTGAAGGTAAATGAAGTGTGGTATTCATTTATCGGTTCATGTGGAAGGAGACAGCAGGTTAAAACTTGTTATAATTATGTAAAAAAAAATGGTAATTATCTAATTAGTAATTAATTTCATATAATCATTTCTTATACTTATAATAGGGATCGTTGAGAAAGGCTGATGTCCAGCAGTGGGCGTTTATTAGCTGATGATGATAGTACTTACAATGGTTAGAGTTTACTATCAGTTTGGGATTTATAATATTAAATAATAACTATTTAGACATTAAGACATTTCTTTTTAATTCGGTGAGGTGAAGACTAGCAAGGTGTTTACCTGACTTGCCCATAACAATGCTCTGGTTAAAATAGTATACACAGCACCAGATTGATCTTGACTTAAGACATATGTAAGCCTCGTTACCTCAATAATTTTACGTTTACATTACTATTGGACGGTAGAAATAGGAGCTGCGGTATCTAGACGGTCTCCGGCAACAGAGACCTACCACCGCTGTTCCGGTTTAAAGGATGCTGTATGCTAGTGAAATTACTGGGGTAACGAGACTTAATACCTTTCGTATAAAAGCTATGTAATGCAAGCGTATGACTTACTTGAGTTTTGATAATTACTTCCTCGATAATCAAATTCGTTCTCCGTCTCGTATAAGGAGGCAGCTTACTGTACCATGCAGCCGAAATATATTACTCCAGCGGTCCCAATAGTTGCAACAGTTAATGCGGCCAACGATATATCATACCGCCGCAATTAGTAAGTTCTGAACTGGTGGCCAGTAACATCCGGCGGGCGCTGTAAATCATAACGCTTAATAAACAGCTTTTGATATTCAAATGCTTTTTGTTTTAACTCCGTGTCGTTTAAGTCTTACAATTATTAGGAAATCGGCGGTAGTTAATAAGACACATTTCTTGGATCATATTTACTTCTTCACATTATACAAAACACAGAGAGACGTTCGTTACTAGTAACACACTTCTTCCGATGCAAAGCAAGAGTGACTCTAAAATCCACAATACTTCCTTTTTTTACAATAAAATATCAGCTCACGCCACGTGTACAATAATCAAAATAACTATAACATTATTATGCATTTTGTATGAATTATGGATTATTTAGTATAACACTTTAAAAATAATATTCTCAATTATTAAATACATTTCAGAGTGAAAGATAAACAATACAAAAGTATATAGAAATTCATTCTCAATTCATTCTAGTTATTTTTGTACGAGTCAATAGAATTACTATTTTTTCAACAAAATGTTTATAACTAGTCATTTTTCCTTAATATCTAACACAATGAACCGAAACCTTAAAATGGATGGTTAATTTTATATTTATTTATCAAATTAACAAAAGGTTATATATAACAAGAAACTTAATAGAGGGATTTTGAAAAAACCACAAAGATTTGTCAACAGTGTCTGGTTTGCATCAGACATCGCACATACATATTTCTATTCTGCATTACAATTCAGACGTCGATCAAACTTTAGACAACATATTCTTCGAATGCCCTAAATTCCACATCCAACGCCTTGTTTTGTCATTTAATCTGTTAAACTATCATAGAAGACCTGAAAATATTCCGCGCTGTATTCAAGACTTGCTTTTTTTTATTACTCGGACTATAGTCTAAGATCTTGTTTGCTTATTAAATCCTTATTCATTTTTATAATTGTTATCAACT
>DWLS01003289.1:0-16052 GCA_018246255.1 Pachliopta kotzebuea | reverse complement strand
AGGTAATACTTTTTTAATTTTATTTTCAGGTTTTGTTCAGTTAATTGTGTTCGTATACTTAAAGGAATGGAATTAAGAAACTGTGGTATTAGATAATTACAAGTCCGTTTGCTATACAAGTAATTAGTTCTATTAACTGTGTACAGTTGTTGAGTCTTATATCTTGTAGTGTAAATATGTTTAGGCATATTTAGAGATACGTCATTAAGTCTTTCTTTCAACAACTGGTTTTTGAAAGAAAGAAAAATTTCAATTTATTAAATACCGGCATTACATTACAGTACTTAAACAGTTGAGAATAGTCTTCCTTGTATTTTAGTTTGATATTGTAAGGGACAATAGATTTAAGGATTCTTATCTACAGCTTGTAAATTTTATCAAGGTATGTTCTAAATGTTCGCCCATAACTACTTAGCCCATATGAGACTATAGATTCTACAAAAGCATGATATAGAATTAATCTTACTTTAAATGGAATCTTGTTTCTTAGTAATAGTTCCGAATCCCAACACTGAACTATTTATTATTCTTAATGATTAAGATCGAATTAGATGTAATATCCATGGTGATGTATTTATAATAAAATTTGGGAACGGTCTGTATCCAGCAGTGTACATCTGTGAGTTGATGGTGAATGTTAATTTTGTTACAGAGACTACGGTGACGGCGCTTGAACGCAACGGATTAAGGGTGGACTTCGCAGTGTCCCGCGGAGGTGTAGGCGCTGGTGGTGGAGACACCGCGACGCTGACAATGCGGGCCGCGTCCACCGCACGCGCTGCGCTTACCGACTTTTTGTTCCAAGCAGCCGTTCCCAGGGTAAGTGAACAACACAGTAGGCGAACGGTTACAGGACACCCTCAACTGTATTTAATAAGAAACTTTAGATATTGTTACGAGCGCGGAGGATAGAGTCAAAACACCTTGGAAATTTCTGCGTTAATTTATTCACGACTCCCAGAAACAGGGAATTGCTGAAATCACAATTTTCCTTTAACACTTCACGACACACGCGAACACAGATTCACTAACACTGAGCACTTTACAAAACACTACTGTCACTTAATCTTCTTCGTAATTCGCTTAGGACTTCTTCTTCACAGCTCCCTTTCCACCGTAAGACACAAGTCACATCTGATTACCCTGAATTTCGATCTTCTTTTCTTTATTCATTTGTCATTTTATTCCAGAACTTTCCCGACAGTCCGAATTACATAAACTTCATAATGGAACATTCTCGATGCTGTTTCGAATATTCCAGACATCTTTTCTCGAACGTCATTTTCACTACGCGCGGCGATCGAACATTTTGGAAACAGCTCGATTATTCTTCGGATATGAATTTCGCTACTCATCAAAATAGATGACGTCGCGACAATATTGATGATATTTCTTAGTTGAGAAATGGAGATGTTTATCGAGTGTTAAACCAATATAGGGACGAAAGGTACCGGGAAATCACTGCTTCTCTTTTAGCCAAAATAAGGTCATCCGTTCCATACCCTAGACCCATAGATATGACTGACCCTATAGATAATGAGATTTATAAGTGTTGGTCTTCAAAGGTACATAATATTTTTTTTCTTTGCAGACTTTCCGTTTGGACATGATGTCGCCGTCAGGTACTGTGCTGACACCGCAGGGTGAGATCACGCAAGTACTCAAAATCACCAACCCGTCCAGGGTAAGAATTCATTTGTAAAATAAATATATTTTTTGTGGTGGTAGATTTACGGTATGAGTGTGTTAGCTAACACGACAAGTTGAAATATCCTGCCACCATCTGCCACCATCCATGGCCCTGGAGACGAACCTATAATGACACCCATGTTTGAAGTAATCTTTACCTCCGTGCTACTGAGACTGTTAACTATAGTATAAAATAATTATAGAAAAGGAAATAATGAACTATGAAAAGAAATGTATGTTAGGGAAAAAGTGAGAAAAGAAAACATAAAGAAATTAAACTCTGTTCCACAATATGGAGGAACGAAGTTCTAACAAAATATATATAAATAATATTTGGATTTTTACATAAGTAACAGTTTTTTTTACTAAGAACTATCTCTTCCAGACAATATGTAGATGCAGTTGATTTGTAATGAAGGAGAATCATTATTTCCAAAATTATACTAAAAAAAATCATTTAGAAAATCAAAAAAATTTAAATTATTTCTTGTTTAGAATACATGAGTTTTTTTACTCATTCCCTTGGCCTTTGTGGGCCAAGGCTCATTTTACATTTCCATTATTTCTATTTCCATAGATTTGATAATCCAATCATACTTTTGTCATTCAATCTTTTTTGTCTTTCAATCTTTCATTCTTTCTCCTCAGAGTACACGAGTTAGTTTAGAGTAGTAAATGTTAAACATTTGTTGTGGTTAATTTTCACATACTCATTGTTCCCAGACTCCACTGCGACTGCGGATAAGAGTGTCTTACAATATCGAGGGTATGCCGGTGTTGGAGCAGGCGGAGGTTAACAACTTCCCGCCGGACCTGTTCAACTGACGAGTGGCCTTACAGACCGGCTACTGTCTGTAGCCTCGCGCAGCGTCCCCCCGCGGGGGAAGTGAACACTAACGGAGACCACAGTCACTAACTAGCGCTTACAAACACACCAGATCACGCACGCCAACGTTTGCCTTCACTTACACTTAAAAAAATCCTCGAAATATTACAACTAAGTTTTAACCCGCAGTTAAAGAACTAAGTAACTGAAGGGTATATGCTGTAACTTGAAGACTGATATTAATCGGAAATTTATACTACTTACATTTTTTATCCGATGAGACGAATAGAACATCACTCGATGACAAGTGACACACAACCATAACGTGGCGCTAGTTAGGATATTACATACTGCACCACAGGTTGCCCGTCTCCTTGCAATAAGATTTTAGATCTCGTTACTCCAGTAATTTAACTAACTACCTTTCAAACCGGAACACAGTAATATTTGCACATTACTAAGCTACAGGAATAGGACCAGTGGTAGTACCTAGATGGTTTTCATCACCAGACATAACACGAGAAAAAATATTCAATCATGTGATCTACATATCGTTTATGGCTACGCTGGTTTCGATTAGTGGCATAATACGATTACCGAAATTACTTAAGTAATAGCAATTAATGAATATCATGAAAGCTGAAAAATATTGGCGTGCGTGAGACAAATGTAGAAGGAATGGAGTTTTATATCACACGAACGGCAGCTCTATTGTCTTTGGTCATCTAGGCTTCCTACACGAGCGTTAAACGCCTTGAAAGGCGGTTTTTATTTATAAATAAATTTTGCTACACGAAATTATGCGTGGTTAAATTTTAAAAGTAACACGATGATAAAAAATTAAGTATATGGTCAGTTTGGGCCGAGGGCATTAAATTAAACGTCATTTGGTTTTCTCCCCTGTTAGTGAGTGGGTTTGGATTAGAGGTCAGTTGTATTCGTAGGTTGTAGTCGTCGCTAATTATTTAGGAGGATTACGTTTAACATTCCACTTTTTAGATATCTTTACTAAGACATATTACACTTAAGTCTGAAAATGTTGGGGCCCAAGCTTCAGGCGCTGGCGACCAGGTCCTCGTCGCTGAAACATTGGTGTACATTGAACGGGAGGGAGGTTATGAGTTTTAAAAGTTTTTCGTTCGTTAGGTATTCAATATATTTGCTGTGTATCTAAATGTTTTAAAATATTGTTTCATATCCATCATACAATCTATCTTTAATGTTTCTCAACCCCATTTTTTCATTTCGGTAAATTCCTTCGATGGATTCGCCTTTCAAAGTGAATATTCGTATTTGTATAATCTTCATTATAATGGATTATTTTAAGTATTACCTAAATATGTTATTTTCTGAATAGTAAATAAAAATATCGTTATAATTTTTTTGGTTGTACCGAAAATTGTTGAGAAACAATTTTTTTCAATGAGAAAGTGTGTACACTTAATATACTGATCCATAGACAACCGCAGTATTTTTAATATTAAAAATTATAATCGCCATTTTATCAATAAAAATCGAATGTCGGATATTTTAATTCCATATAGTTTCATACAGCATTAAAAGTTTCGCAAAGTTCATAAAGTGTACAAATTGCTATATTATAAAGCATTTTGCTGATTATAAAATAATAATAAATATAAACAGAAATTTTCCAATAAATTTCATTGGGTGTTATTTTTATATTCGTGTTTATTTGAACGCTGTGTACATATACGGAGATGGACATGTAACATATAATGTATGTAATATAGTAAAGTGTAACCGGAGGCGGAGCTTGTGTACTTAATGATATATAAATAGATAATTCATCACTGATATGATTATTTACGTGTGATAACACTTAGGTTTAAAATTTTATGAAATTAATTAAATTTTATTTCTCTTTTTAATATTTATTTTTTTTTAATTTAAACTATCCAGGCTGTATCCATGAATTGGAGATTTCAATTGAAATTAATGTTATTTTTTATGGTTATAATAATTGATATAAATTGTTTGCTCAAGTCTATTAAAGCCGGCACCAGTTTTGGTTTTCTGAAATTACTTGGCGATAACGATTTAGTGAAATTATTCGGAATCAGATTTAAAAATCGATTAATCGATTGTTTTCATTAAATGCAATATTTTTAAATCGGCTCGACTTCAGCATTGTTCCTTTAATGAAAGTTAAAATTTTATTTGACGATGATGTAAATATTATTGAATGAAATCTAAATCTACAAATAAATAAAACTTAGAGATTAGAATGTTATAATAATTTTTGTCCCGCTCACTGTGTTTGGGATTACTTAACGATTAATATTAAGTTTTATTGGTTATATTTATATTCTGTCACTAACCATAAGGTGCACATTAGGCCTCATTCGTTTCCGTGCGTTTTATTATTTCACTTGTCCTTGTACATTCGCAGACCCATCATCCCCTCCCCTCCCATCCCCCCCACGATGTGAAGAGCTTCGCAGAATATATCGTAATTTGGTGCTTGTTTTATCATAGTATCTGATTGAATAGAAGGCCCTCCACGACGAGATGTTATGGTTTATGTATAACTAAAGCTATGTGAAACTTGTACATAATGATAATGATTTTATGTAAATTGGTTAATAAATATTTGAGAATGTTTATATAATCAACTTGTTGGTTTCATTTCAATAATGTTCACTATGATTTATTGTGGGGAATGTGAGGGGTCTCGCACAACGCAGGAGCCAAAACCCAAAATACATGTTGGTAGAACCTGCTAATAAATAATCAAAACTCTGACTCCTCACTAATCTGCATTGGGCCAGCATGGTGAGAGACAGCTCAGAATTTATGAGAACGGGAAGGCATTTGTTCAGTAGTGGATATCTATAGGTCGATGAAAATTTGGCTAAAAAAATTATTATGTTTTAGGCGAGGACATTGTGATGAAAGAAAGAAAGTATATCATTTATTCGGCGTGCAACATATTAACATACACACATAAAAATAAACAAATCCACCGAAATGGCGCCCAGCTCAGCCACATGCTGCAGGAAAAATCTGCATTGCTGATTTTCAGCAGATGCCAGTGACAAAAAACATTATACATACATATATATTTAGGGAGCAATAATGCCTTTATTGACCTATCAACCAATTTCAAAACGTGCATAACAAAGTTATAAACCTTGGCTCTTTACATATATAAGTATGTAATGGATTATCTCTTGCCACTTATATCTCTGTCCATCTCTTCGACCCTTCTCTCATCCTTTTTCCTAGATTTTCTCCTGTCCCATATATTTTTATTTACATTGTTCAGATTGCGGAGTTTAGATCCCCGAGCTCTGGGGCCGATGAAGCCTCCGCGGCGATAATAGTGAGCGAAAGCACCAACAAAATCCAAAAAAAAACCTCGGCTTGCCGGGCGGGTCTCACCGCCCAGAGTTCGCGACATAGGCGACGATGATCGGGAGTCTTCGGGGGTGTACGAAATTAGGTTCAGATTTATTTATTTAATTATGAGCTATAAAAGATCAAAACATTTGATTTCCGATGGCCTACACTGGGCAAGCCTGTGCTGCAAGCACCTATATCGCTTAACTTTAAAGTATTATAGACATTCACATATTTTAGTTAGGTTAAATATATATAAATAAATAATACATAACACAGATATCACATTTATATAATCCCCAAATCCTCTTCCCTCGTCTCTCTACTCTCCCTTATATTATATAATTTATATATATATATACTTTTCTGCTCGCGGAGTCCGGATCCAGGAGTTCGGGGTCCGATGCTTTCGCGACCATAATAGTGGCCGAAAGCAAAAACATCAGAAAACAAAAAAAAATCATTTGTATAATCTATGGATAATTAAATGGCAAGGAAGCTTAATACTATACAAACTCTGTATTACACAAATTGTAGATATATTTATACATGTATATATTCAGTTATCTCTCCCCTTTTATATTTATGGCCATATCTTCAACCCTTCATTCAACCATATCACTCTCTTCTTTATTATATAGTTTATATTCAGGATCGAATCTGTACTCCGCGAGCCCTGACTAAGCCCCTTACAGTCACTATAGTGGTTAAGGACATCTACATCATTCGAAAAAAAATCTTAGCTTCGAAATATATATGCAATTAAAATAAAACAAAATATGACGAATAATTATCTTTTTAATTAATTACATGTAGCGAATATTTATGATAGTTGCTACTGTTAGAGTTGTTGGTTTTCTAGTATTATCATTTACTTATTGATTATATATTGATCAATAATTATCTTCTAATGCAATTAGTTTGAAATCACTCGATCATGGGTGTGGCGGGCGCTGGACGGCCGCTGACGCTGTTGAAAAGCCGGTCCTTGATCATCTGCGCCATGAGGCCATGGATCACTTCTATGGTGGTTTTGCAAGCGTCTTTGGTCGCTTTACTCAGTTTATCTTCGGAACGCTTCTCATGAGGATCGGCGCCGGCCACCAGGAAACCGCCGCGACCTGTGAATGTTAATTGTTCCATAACATACGGTATACATTATATACATAATTACTTCACTGGTAGTAGATTGTCTCCGCAGTTTCTATTTGAGCAGCCAAACAGAAATATGGAAACAGTACCTGTTCCAGTTTGAAGGGAATTGTGGCTAGTCAAATCACTAGGATAGGGTGTAAAAGGTCCCACACATCTCACGGGACTCAAACCAACCTCACCTGCTCATGTTGCACCCTGAACGAGAACCCAAATGAGACTGGCTTCGCACCAATCCGGATTAGGCCAATGTGGAGGTCCAACAGTGGATGTCTATTGGTTGATGATGATGAAATTACTAGCGTAAAGAAACAGCATCGCTTATCTCAAAGTAATGAGAATAATGTGATGTATATATCATCCTAACATCACATTATTATATGCAGACCTTTCTCTTACCCTTAGATGAAATTAAGAAAAAGTATATTAACATTTTTTTTTATAATGACTTACTGAGGCAAACTTCACTCTGTTCAAGTTTATCAGAGAGATCGAAGATCTGTCCGGTGGTGTAATCGGCGTTGGTGATCAGACTGGAACTGCTCAGTGTATTCACCCAGTACTTATTCCATAGCGAGTCTAATAGCCTCCTGTCCAAGGACGACTTAAAATATGACACTTCAAGAGAGTAGTACTGCTTGCAGTGCACACCGAAGTCTTCTATCTTGTTCAATGGAATTGTTTGGTACTCCGAGGGCTCTTCATTAGCAGGCTTATAACCCTATAATTTTAAAATAGTATTTTCTTTTATTTAAACTTACGAATAGTTATAACCAAGTTAAGTTTGTAATTTTGTAATATTATTTCTATATATTATAATATTGCAGGAAATCATTGGAAGTAAATGACAGTTGATACATAGAGGATGGTGATGCTGACTCTGAAGTTATGTGTACCAAAATATCAGTC
The DNA here is from genome assembly GCA_018246255.1 of Pachliopta kotzebuea. NCBI lineage: Eukaryota > Metazoa > Arthropoda > Insecta > Lepidoptera > Papilionidae > Pachliopta > Pachliopta kotzebuea. Next base: position 8,116 of record DWLS01003289.1, on the reverse strand, counting down.
ATAAAAATCAAAAATTGAGCAAAAACTATTACACACCTTGGGATAAGTTCTGAAGGCACCAAGGCAAACTTTACCGGCAGATATGGTTCTCACTGGATCAATGACAATAGCCACGAATGGCTCTTGAAAGTTTTGGTTGAGCATCTGTGTGGAGACGTCAATGCCTGACAACCAGCACCCATACCCAGGGTGGCTGTGGTACCATCCTATAGCATTTTCATGACGACCTACCTATTAGAAACAATTTTTTGTACATGTTATTATATATGTACTTCTTAGTAAATAAATTTGTATATTCACTATTTCACAAATCAAAACACGCTTCAAACCATAATTTGGAAGAAAGTCTTTTTTATAGTTAAATACAAATTATGTTATAAAACTATAGTAACATGAAAATTTGTAGTTTGATTAAAAAATGTATGAGATATATTTAACACTGATGAGATTTTTTCTAACCTTCATTGCGACTATTATAAATCTACCTCCATAACAGATAAATTCTTACTGCCAATATATGGAATAGAGAGTATACGGAGCACTTAACTACACGTAAAGGTTAAATGTTAGAAAAAAGTTTCATAAATACTATCAAGTTAAAGAATGAATTGATAGAATAAATTGAGGTTGCATTAGTTGATACTAAATATTATTGTTTAGTATCAATTAAGCAAGTATAAGCAAAATCTTACCTGCTTAGCAGCCTCTATGTAAGCTGTCATGTACTCATAGGCCTGGGCCTGTGCATTTACCCTCGTTTCAGTGCCTTCTACTGGCAGTGCAAATGAGTCCATAACTAACATAGTATTTGCATCCACTTTCCCTGTATTAATTAATTATCAACTTTACATATACACATTTACTTATTTCATGTTTTGATCAATAGAAATGTCCCTGAAGATCATACATATTTTTCAGATATTTAAAATTATCAAAACCAAACTATTTACTAAACATTTACAAGAATATATTGAATAACAAATATATCTAGTATTAGTCAATTTTTATTACACAAATCAAACTTTTTTTATAAATCTTCATATGTATCTACCGTCAATTACATTGTCAATAATTCTTTCTTATAACAGTAACTAACGAAAGTATAAAAAAATTACCGAGTAATAGTCCCATCACTTCCAAAGTACCCCCGGAACGTGCATGCATAACCATTTTCAATAAAGCCAGAGCTGAAATTTTGATATCCTTGAAGAAATGTGGACTGGAACATTTATAAACATGTTAATTATAAGGAATTTATTTATACAATCACGTAGTAGAATTATGAACAAATCCTTACTCTTTTTCCCATGGTTTAGCTGCGAGAATGTCTTGTTGTTGTTTTTTATCATACCGATAGATTTCATCAACACTGGATACAGTTTCAATGTTGTTGGCCATAACCCACGTCTTTTGGGCTATAGTAGACTGAGAATCAGCACTTGTTGAAGCCATTGTACTAATAAATTATTTTAAATACAAGAAAATCTTTTCGTCGCAAACAATAGCTTTTCAATTTGTATTTGAAAATGTCACCAAGTTAACACAGATTATTAATGAATTTGACAGTTTTAATAGATATTTTACACAGAATATATTTCACAGTAATAAATGTTTTATACACAAAAAAAGATTTAAACTATAAAAACGGCTATTTAATAAGTAAAATGGAATTATAAAAAATTAACTACGATAAAATTAAAAACTTACAAGGAAAAAAAATGCTATTTAGTTAATTAATATCATTCTTACGAAATCTATATGCATGTGTTAAAATATAACTCTCGTATTATTGTTAAGTACAAGTTTTTAAGAATGCACATGATAATTCTGATATGAAGATTTTTTATTAATATTGCTGTTTTAATGGTAAATAAACGATAAAAATAACATTGTTTTCATTTTATTAATTATAAGTACAACTTTTAACAGTGGTCTGCCTATATTATCGCAGATTATCTAGACTGATAAATTTAAACGGCGTTATTGCAAAAAACACAGAAATAACTATATTTAATGTTTCGAAGCGATGAGCACGAAATTGTGCATTACTTCCTAATGAGCGCTATATTATTACCGTACCATGACTGTTTAAATTTCATTGAATGTACAATGACTATGTTGTAGTGTTGGTGAATACTTGAATGATGATGATGTGCGAAAATAAAGTATTAATTCTCGAGCAGCACGTAAATATGTGTAAGACAGTTTGTAATTTAAAAAAAAAAATGTATACGGCCCAACAAGTTCATCGCGTCTATTCTTCTTAGATCTGAGGTTTTTCTTGGCTGGTATATTTTTGTTCTTCAATAAGGGAACTATTGTTCCAATATATTAAATAAAAAATGTTGATAGACTGCGATTATAATCACAGCAATCAATAATTATTGATTTGTAATTTATTCGCACTTATAGGTCTATCTCTCTCTATAATACGATAACGGAACCGCCCACACGATGGGGCCCCGCCAATGGCGTAACAACACATACGAGTTTTCGAGAACAGTGCCAAAGTCATATCTACGTCCGCGATCGAGTATGTATCACGAAAAGACCCGTTCTTGTGAAACTATATATCAAAGAAAAGTATTTTAACAAATGCATAACATTAACACCGCAAACAAAGCTCGAGATAGTATGCGAGTTACAAGACTTTAAATATCATATAAAGTGGTGTGAGTCAGGAGTGTGATAATAAAAGCAAAACAAAATGAGTGCGCCGATTATCATCACCGTTCCCAACAACTACCTGGCGATGGAGGAGGTGGAGTCGCAGGTGATGGTCGACGTCGCGTCGCCATCACCTTCTAGGAAGAGGAGGCTCGACCATCTAACATGGGAAGAGAAAATGCAGCGCAAGTGAGTTTCCTCTTTACTTGCTTGCGTGTCCCGTTATCATAATAATGACAAACTAATTAAATATATGTTTTTGTTATTCCATTTGTTTTATAAGAAAATTGAGAGCATATTTGAATTTTAATGATAATCAAAATGGGTTTATAACAGTTTTTCTAGAATAATCAATATCGGGGCTTGATGACGCAGTCAATTTAACCGGTAGCTGCCATCACATTTTTTATCGGGAAATACCGCTATTCTGAACCTTTACTATGATTATATTGTTTATAATTTTCATTACTGATTATGTTTAATAATTATGTTATTAACAAGACGATATTTTGTTGTAGGAAATTAAAAAATCGTGTCGCTGCACAAACCTCACGCGATAGGAAAAAAGCCAAAATGGATGAGATGGAGAGTCGCATCAAACATTTTATGGATGTGAATAAGAAGCTAATTAACGAAGTGGAGAGTTTGAAGGTAATTTTACATATATTTAAACAATTTATTTTAATAATTATTTTGTTAATGGATTACTTTCCAACAAATGTTCAGTTATGAAATGATTATTGTTTAATTTGAATATTAATTGGATTCTAGGCGTTGAACGAGCGTCTGTTAAGTGAGAACACAAAGCTACGCAGTGAGGCGGCGGCTGGCAACGTCGCGGGAGCCCAGGGACCAGCGGAGTCTCATCCTCGGCAGAAGGACGGGCTCCCGGCGGCGATGCGAGCGGCGCGCCTGCTGCTAGCGATGTGCCTCTTGCAGACATCCTCGCACACCTCGACTCTGAAGAGTACCTCGATACCCTCCATCAACTTGCAAACTCCCTCCTCCAAGAGATTGATGCAAGTGCTGCAGGAGCGGCTGAAGATGTAAGCTTTTTTTAATAAACAATATCCAAGTCCAAGCCATCCTCATCTGCTCATGGTGGATCCTTCTAATCAGCGAACGAGGCTTTATATCCCTGCCGACTAGCATTAGGCCTGGTAGAAGATAAATCAAATCAGTATTGGGAAAGGCCTGTATCCAGCGGAGAAGGTCTATTCGCCGATGATATTCAATTCAATGAATGACCAATCGATTACTATATGATGCTTTTCTAAATAATCTTTGATGAGAAGCTTTAAAGTGACATAAGTATTATTGTTGCTTAATTTATTTGTCGATTGCAACATAAGCTGATGCAATCTTATCATAAAGTAACAATCTGTATAACTTTGCCGTGAACAGTTATTGCATCATCTATCAAACATTTGCATTATATTTACACAAATGCTACGGTAACTTGAATTTTAAGTAGATTAACTTACATCTTGATTTAAAATATATATTATTATTTATAATTGTTTAAACTTAAATGGTTTCATTGTTTTAGGTCGCGATCAGGGAAGACGGAGAATGTGTTAAAGGAGCTCAAGTGGTGGGGACCCCAACAAAGCAACTGGAATCCAGTAAAAGTGGAAGCGTAGGCACTGAATACAAAAGACAAGTCGACTTCAAACATGATGTGGACAGGATAATGTCGCAGCACTCTTATGCACATCCCCACCCCGACATTGTAGTCACCAAACCTGAAGACACAGTACAAATTAAACTTGAGGGATGGGACAAAGGAGATATTTTCTACAGCAGCGTTGATGAAGAAAATGACTGCATCACCATTGAAGTACCGTGTGATGATCAAGTTGTTGAGGAGGTCACTCCGGTTACTACTGAACTAGACTTAATGTCGCTAACCAATAACAGTTCAGAATTAACATTGGAGTGTGACATGAAATTGCTGTCACCAATGACTTTATCTACCAATGCTGATGAGAACTCGCTAGGATTGTCTCCATCCCACACTAACTTTAGTTCAGATTTGGGTTACGAGTCGCTGGCATCTCCGCTCAGCGAGCCTGAATCAATGGACTTGTCGGACTTTTGGTGTGAATCATTCTCAGAATTGTTCCCGGGTCTTACATAAATAGCCTGGGTAATTCTGCTTGTAATTCATGCTTTAAGACTGACTAGGATATAAAATTACTGTAATAATAATCATTGTAATGTAATTGTTAAGATTTTAAATGAAATATTGTTTATACTTAAGTTAATACTGTACATGACTTAATGTTTTACGTGGGGATGTACATAATAGAGTGTTGTAAATAAACGTTTTGAGCTGCAATTTGCTATTTTATTTATTATAACTAACAATAAACAGTACTTACTATACATGACAAATTTCTTTTTTTTTAAATATGTAATGACTAAAGTCAAGAAGACAAAAGGCCTAATAAAAAATATCTTAAACAAATAGTCTACTATTTTAAGTTTCCACAAAATACGATCTCGTGCTTTACAAAAGCCCTATGTCCAGCAATGGATGTCCATCGGTTGAAATGATGATGATGATTTTAATTTAGGAAGTACTTACATACTGGATACTAGTATTTTTTTATGCAATATAAAAAAAATTTTGTTCATAAAATATTAGCAAAATTTTTTACTAAATTATAGGGTAGATAAGAGAAAATGTTCAATAATACAATCAGCATTGTAAGAAAACGGGGTGTTTTTTGTATTGATCTTTGATTTTGTTTGATAACGCAAATAAAGTTTTGTATGATGACATGATATTGAATATGTGATTTTTATTTTATCTTTTGTATCGGTAATAATTTATGATTCGATAATATGTGGATGATAGGTCATTGACTGTTGAATATTAACTAGATCATGCTAAACGCTACTAGCGTTGACAGTAACACTAGAGGAAATTATCATACTGATGATAATTATAAACAAACATATTTCGCAAAAATATATTGAAATATATATAACATTTTATATTTAATGTTTAATTATGAGGTTGCCTCTTCTGTCTTGTCTTTAATACTTTCTATTGATGGCCAGACTATTATTCTGCTTACCGGGAGTGCAAACTTTACTATGCTTTTTTAAAGTAACTAGTGAAATTAAAGTGATAACGACATTTGACATCTTAATAATTAGGTACATCTCTATAGATTATAATTGTTAAATATACTTTTACGCACTTGCTAAAAGTAACATTTGAGTGTAATATTGACCAGTCTATTAGGATTTTGTACAATTGGTTCCTTTACTCCCAAAAGAAATAAGTTGCAGCATATTTACAATAATGTCGTCAGTAGTATTAAGGAAAAGTACGCATGGCAGTAAAACAATTTTTTGTGTTTAATTAAGTATAATTCAATAGTAACATGCAGTTTAATTATGAAGTATTGAGGTAGTACTAGCAGTCTCATCAAAGATAATCACTTATTTTTTATTATTAAACTTTTGGTTCCAAGTTTATCGTCTAATGTTATTTATAACTGATATAGACGAGATATAAATGCGACTTAATCTAACCAAAACGAGCAACCTGGCTTTGGATCTGTGTATAAATCACAATAATATCTACTCGGTGTAGTAAATAGTGAATCTTGGGTTGTTTTAGTCGGCAGACGTGATTTTTGTTCATAAACCTGAACTTTATTACTAACTGGAGGTATGAAATCGCTTTCCTTAAAGACTGTAGAATCTAAGGGGAAAATCCCGCAATGTTTAAATCGATTAGTTGTATTTGTAGAAGTAGCAGCTTGATTTAGCGCTCTATAAAATACATCTACAACTTCTGCTGTGGATATTGTTTCTTCCGAATTAGACTGAAGGTATGAATTAACTTCTTTAACGTAACACATATTTAGAGAGTTTATAAATTCTTCATTTAACGGTTGAAGTAAGTGCCGTGTATGTGGTGGGAAAGAAATCATGATAATTCCGTTTTCTCTAGCAGTTTTTATTATATCAATACTTCTAATATACTCTGTTTGTCCATCGAAGAGCAATAGCACTGGACGATCGTTCTTCGCTCCACTAAAAATGATAAATTTTCGTAACCATTGTGCAAATGACTCTGTTCTCATAACACCGGTGTCATTGCAAATGACCCAAATTTCTTGTGTTATGTTGATAAGTAGATCTGGTTCAAAATTTTTGGCTGATAATACCATCATACTCGGCATAAAACGACCGTTTGCGTCAACGCAAATTTTGCTTGTGATCGTTTCTTTTTCCGACACTGATCTATATGCGGTAGTTTTGTTTCCAGTACTGATAAACGTTTTATTATCTTTTGCTACTGTAGAGATTTCAAGGTCATTTGTATTATATATTCTATCTGGAGTAATGTTTTCAAGTTCGTAAAGTTGACCTAATGTTTCATAAAAATACTTTAGTTCCGCCATATCAAACCCCATAGCTGAGGTTGTATTTGAAGGGGGTATGCGTAAAGTAACTTTTGGATAACGCTTTAAGAAACCCAAAACCCACTGCTGACCCGCTGCAAAATGATTTGTTCTCAAATTGGTATCTTTGTTATTATTTTTTAATAATTGTTCTGCTAATGATCTTACGTCGTATATTGTTAAACGAAATAATATTTTTTGCAGTTGTTGGACGTAATCTACTAATTCGGATTCTTCCTTTTGCGAAAAAACGGGGGCTTTTGAACCCAGCGCTTGTAAAGGCGCATTTTTAGATATAGGTGGAGGACGAGCCACTTTAATTTTCTTTACTAATGTGCTTTGGTTAAGTTCAAATGGCTTTGAGACATCGGTTTTATTCATTTGTTGTTTTCTTTCTTTTTATCTCTGCAAATTTACATAAACTTAGTATCTAAACGAAAGAACATTCACTATCATTCTAAGATTGGTTTCATGCAAATGGTAAAGCATACTCAACAAAATGATTACAAACAAATAAATAAGTTGACAATGTTGCAAAATATAGGTTATTTGTATAGGACAATAAGTAATCAAAATGAATGACCAAAAATTGTCTCACCTCAGTATAATATCTCGTGTTATATCAATTATGATTTAAATCTACATAACACAAATTTAAACATGGATTAAGCAACTTTGTTATTTGAGTTTTTAAGCGTTATTTCCAAGCGCGGTGTAACTCTGCGATAACGCGTTGCTTACTGAAGGTATGACATCATCAGCTTGAGTTTGTATAATGGGAACTAATATTTACTTTGCATACATCAGTGTCCCGTTCACAGGTTTCCTGTGCAGTAACAGTTCGAATCACTTAGTATTTTTTGATACCAACCCTTCATATGACTTCATTAATTATTTATATATCGTTATTTGTTTTGTTCACGGAACAGCGTCATTTAATGAAATAAAAGGCAAATTATCTAATTAATTAACAAAACAAACATACTTAACCTACATTTAACCTACATGACGAAATTTGACAT
>DWLS01003288.1:0-16054 GCA_018246255.1 Pachliopta kotzebuea | reverse complement strand
ATATATATATATATTTACTGCTATACAGTAGTGTGAATATGTTTTATTAAATAATGAATAAAAGAGTCTTTCGATGAGACGTCGAAATTAATAAGGCGCGCTCGTCGCCTTGACGTAGTGTTAAGTCTCGTTACCGCAGTAATTTTACTATCATACAGCACCCTTCAAACTGGAACATAGTAATATTTGAACATTACTATTTGGCGATAGAAATAGGACCTGCGCTGATACCACCAGTAATCGATAACTTTTTATGTTTAATACATAATAAGTATTGGGTTTAACTGAGTTATCATTACATCATCATACATCAAGACATCAAACTGATGTACAGGTATCCGAATTAAGTAAAGCCTATATTATTGAATCACATACTAAAATACCAACTTTTTTTTCTACTTTTACTAGTGAAATTACTACTAACTTAACACTATGTCTCAAGGCGACGAGCGCAATATGGTGCTGTGTATACCAATTGAATCAGCGCAAATTATGGGCAAACGTATCACTTTTTTTTATCAAGTAAAGGTTAATGATTAACCACGATCCCACCTGGGGTTAAGTGATGATGTCGTCTATGGTGGTAAAGAGCATTAACCTATCAAATGCCTATTGACTCTTTAAAGACGCCAACATCGTATTTGTACGGGAACACTGACGCCGGCAAGTTGTTCCATTTCTTAACTGTTCTTATTAGAACATACCATCAGGTTAACGCGTTATTCGTCTCATCACTTAGCTGGTTAAAAGAAAAACTTTACTGAAACTACCATGTACTTTACTTGTTACGTAGACGATAATGATATAATCAAATAACTATGTTTCCATGTCATTTAACACCTCGCATATATTTCCTCACCTGTTCTGATGATGTCCTTAGATGGCTTGATTGAAAACAAAATTTCCGTGTTATATACAGTCACTTGATATACCAATACAATTTCACAAGGGGTGTAAAGGGAACACAACAACTCACGGAACCCAAACCAATCTTACCTGCTCGTGGTGGACCCCGGGATCAACAAACAAGGCTCTGGCAACCCACCATCCAACAATGAGGATCTTTAAGCTGATGATGATAACACAATTTCAGGAAATTTTATAACTGAAGTTAGGCCACGTTTGTTATATAAATAAGAATAGTAATCATATCACATTTGAATTAATTCAACTAATCTACCAGACCTGATGGCAAGTGATACTTCCGTCTACAATAATGGGGCATTGGTGATATAAACTGCACCACATTTCGCTCATCGCTGTCATGAAAAGCTTGTCTTGTTCGCTAGTATGAGAATACAATATTGTTTGCAACATATTGTTTAACCTACCATCAGAAATAATTACTGAAAAAGAGACAGAAATTTAGTAGAAAAGAAATTAAAATTATGTCGCCAGATATATACATTACGGAAAATATCGAAAAATATATATTTTTTTATTCATGAGACGACAAGACGAGCAAGGCTTCATCTGATGGTAAGTGATATGCTTGCTCATAACGTAGCGCTAGTTAAGATGAAATACACAGCAGCACATTGCTCTCGTTGCCTTAAAATATAAGTCTTGTTACTCTAGTAATTTTATTAGCATACAGCACCCTGCAAACCAGAACACAATAAAATTTATAAAATACTGTTTGTCTGCTGCAATAGGAGCTGCGGTGGTACCTACCTAGACGATCTGTAACAACAAACCTACCACAAAGATGTTTAGAAAATAAATATGGGATAGATTATTCAATTTCTTACTTAACTTTATAATTGTTAGTAACATACACCACTGGTGATATTTCAGTTTATGGCGGTATAAGAATGAAGGGGTTACTGGTTCGATCCTCATTAAGCGCGATGTAGCGGTATTAGGAAACTTTGTTAAGAACTCACATGTTTTAAGAACTATACGTAGGAGAAGGCACCGATTTCCAGCAATGCGAACGTAAACCAGGATTATTTTTAGTATCGAGACGATGTCTTTATTATTTATTTATGTATTTATATATATATGTTTGTAGCATTATTAACAATATTTATCCTTTACTTATCCTAAATTGCAACCTCTCACAACACTTCACCTCACCAAAGGTTAGCTGGTAGAGAATGGTCCTAGGGATTAAGCCCGCCTTTTGTGTACCTCATTATAAAATTTTGCGAAAAAAAATCAATGAGAGAGGTTTTTTCAAGTACGTTTTGGTAGTGGTAATTGTTTTTCTCTCATCACCAGCCGCCTCCCCTAATTATGGCAAGATTTGGGCTATTTTCCACCATGCTAGCCTAATGTGGGTTAGTGCGGAGCCAAAGCATCGTTTGTGAGGTTGGCTTGAGTACCGTGAGTTTGTGTGGGAGTCCTTATATTCCATGTTTTATATATAAAGTCGCTGGAAGTCATTGGACTCAAATAGCATAAGTACGTATTTTGAGGAATACTTTTCAAGATACCTAAGTCCAGCAGTGGACTTCCGTCAGTTAAAATAATGATATAAATGTATTCTATTGATAACAAACTGTGAAATCTTCAGTGGGTATAGTATACAGATGATTGTAATCATAGTTATGATCATATAATCATTATTCGTGGAAACTGCATGCAACAGCTATCAAAAGAACATTCTCGATGGGTCTTTAACTGCTCGCGATGATGTAATAATAGGTGATAAGCGAAAATTTACTATACTCGATCGGTAATTAAGATTTTTTTCAAGTGTTTTTGATATGTACAATTAATGGGCATATGCCCATTAATTGTTATACCGCAGCAATGAGTTTACACAGGTGTATGAAGAAATGTAACAAATGCAAATTACGTTTATCACACATAAATATCGACAGGTTTTGTTAAAGAATTTATTATTTACATACATTTTGAAACTATTAACAAATTGAAAAATGGTTTGAATGTTAGTTTACATATATTCAAAGAGAAAATCGTATGTAGAAAGGAGATCAAATTTGTCTGATAAATGTCAAAGTTTCGGACCATGACGCTGACAACAGCATCAACAATAATCTTGAAATTTAACACTCGAAGTCCAGTAGCAAGGAAGAACAATGCTTAGATGGTCAGTTACCCGATATTTAACAATGGGACAACCAGGTCAAAAACCTGTTTGCTCATCTTATGTTACACTGCCGCTCTCCTATTGTAAACTGTGTCTACAACTATTTTTTAAGGTAGCAATACTAATATCTACACACATTATTATTATGATTGATTATAATATATCTTATTCGAGGAGTGATGACTAGAGACGGTCACTTAATAGTAAGTGATACGTATTCCGCGATTTGGTTTTTATGATCATACTTACCTAAATAAAAATGTTCAGAGTACACCGTGAACTAAGTAGAGATTTTAAAGCGATGAAATACACATACATATTTTTCAATTAAACACACGCATAATATGTATCGTTAATGTAGTAGATTTTTACTGTTGGTAAGTAGGAACGTTCATGTAGGTATCAGTGCAGAGCCTATATCCAACGCCATACAATAGCGCTCAAACATTATCATTTGTAATGGTTTATATATGTAGATAACCGATTTAATTTATATGTGTATGAAACTTCAAGTATTTGTCTTCAAATTCATATACGTACATAACTAAATAACTACCCAGTTACTTCAGTAACACAAAAAACAAACTGTCCTTATACCGACCCGCTAACTGCCCGTGCACGTATAGATCAATATAGATCTCGCTAAATCAATAATATGTCTGATCGCAATTGCTACGGAGCGTTAATTTTTTTAATTCATGTTTATAATAATATGAGACGATAATACTTTAATGATAGAATGTATACATAAGCATCGTTCATTTATGATTTATATTTTTAGCTTAGTTTAGGGGCTGTAGGGGTACCTACAGAACAACTTACAGGACCCAAAACAACGTTGCCTGTATACACCCTATCAATCAAATGACAAGGCTCTGGCTCCCCAACAACTCGCATTGGGCCACGGTGGTGTAAAATGACCCAAATTCTCTCTCTATTGAGAGGAGTTTATGTCCGGTAGTTTAGGGTGTTTATCAACTGATGAGGATATCCTTAGCAGAATTCCAGTTATTTTAGTACAAGTTTTAGCTTAACTTAATTTTAAAATTACAACTTTTTAGTATAACAACAAATTTTTAGTCAATCATAAACTTTGATTTTATTTATTTAAAATTTTTGCCCAAACAAAATATGAGAGAAAATTATGTATAATAGATAAGTAACCAGTAACCATAAAGGCTAACATAAATACCAATAATATAATATAAATACCAAATATAATATAATATAAATACCAATAATATAAATATAATATAAACACCAATAATATAAATACCAATAACCATAAAGGCTAATATAAATACAGTAACCATAAAGGCTAACATAATGCCACAAGGCGTTTTCTTCCAGTCAATCTTTCAGATGTAAAGAGAATAAATGAAAGAACACACAAACAGGTTCCAAAAAAATCCAAAATAATAGTATTATAAATACTTACATAGAAATACATATAAACTAATTAAGAATCACCTATATTTTATACTACACAAATATATATACGTGTATTTAAAAATATGTATGTCCTCATAAACTTACATTAACATAAATATAATACAGAAAAAAATTATTCTTCTGAATCCAACTTTAACTGCTTTATAATGATGCATACGTAGAAATCATAGATCAACGCATAGATCATTTAAAGTACAAATACTTACCTCCTGAGATGAATCTTTCTGTAAGCATTAAGACTGACGTCACGCACATAGTTTATAACCACATAGATGGGAAAAACTTAATAGAAACTTACCGCAAATAGTAAGTACACATTGTAGTATACTTACGTATACAATATTTCATACTTTTCAGGTTTTGTTAACTTTTAAATACGTGTTGTATATATCATAAGTTTATTGGTGGTATGTCTCTGTTACTATTGACCGTCTAACTATATCTCGTCTGCAAACGTTACTGTTTTCCGGTATGAAAACGTTGTAGTGAAACTACTAGGGCAATGAGATTTAACATATTATTAAAGGCTACGAGTATGTATATCATCTTAACTAGCACTTTGACGCCTTTGCGTATCACTTACCATCAAGTGAACGGCTTGCTAATAAATAAATGTACAGCCGGAAGCTAAATTGCAAATGTATCAAATGTTATATGTACAAATTAGAGACATCCACTGCTGGGTACAGGCCTCCTACAATAGCGAGCGGATTTGGGCCATCACTCTCCACGTTAGCCCAATGCGGGTTGGTGGTGAGCCATTTGATGATTAGCAAGGTGCATACAAGTGAGGTTTTATTTCTTAATTCTCATTCCCTTTCGATTGGTTGGGGCTATACCTACTTTTCTATATCTATAAATGTTTATAAATGTTGTGCGGGTAGCATCTTCGCCCAGGGAGACAATGCTATCTGCGCTTAGCTTCCCGTGAATTCAAGCAACAGATCTGTTATCATTGCCACATACATAAGGCTGTCTACTATCAGGTGCTTCACCTTTTGATCCACATGACCATGAGGGCTTCTCCTTGAGCTTAAATCTATACAGGTACACGGACCCCCCATGTTTCGTTAGCATCTGGACCAAGAACAGCTCCTGCTGTAAATAAATAATAAATAAATAATTCCTTATTTCAGACGTAAGGTCAATATTAGGTTAGTAAAAGTTAGTTACAGTGTACAACTTATTTATTAAGTTAGTTATGTTAGTTACAAAACTCTAAAACTTATCTTACAATGCTGTAATCGCTGTAAATGCTGAATCTTCCTGAGTATTTTGTAGACTGATTTGACGTCCATGAGACAGGTGAGGTTGGCTTGAGTTCCGTTTGTGGTTGTATAGGACCCCTCACACCTGCAATAAGATAACTTCTAATTACTATATAGTGTTGATTTCTCAACACTCCTGGGGTTGAGGAATCAGCTGCGCACTCACACGCTTGTGATCATACAGAATTATTTATCACCAATCTACATAAGTCCACACTCCCACACAGTTTAAATAATTATATAAATAACAACAAGCAAAAGGTTTGATCAAACGAATAATAGATTTACACGATCTACTGTAATTCAGTCCAATTACTCTATTTACTGCTTATTAACTGCTATGTAGTTAATTTATGTGGAAAGTATTATGCACGCAATGCTGAGAAATTACGCCATCAGTTACACATATGGAAAACTGGAAGTTGGTGAACATACATAATATTTTTTAACCGATATTAGTAAGTGAATATAACGCAATGCGAATAGTTCTTTTAGAATAATCATAAACCGTCAGCAAAGATTTTTTTATGCAACGAAACGAGTAAGGCATTCACCTGATGGTGAGTGATACGCTTGCCCATAACATGGTGTTGGTTAAGATGGTACACACAGCACCTTATTGTGCTCATCGCTTTGAAATGTGAGGTTTTAAGTCTCTTTACCCCAATACATTTTTCAGTGAAGTTAAGGTTTCGAGGATTTGGAATCATTTCTCTTAAAACACCTTGCTAAAATAGGCCCTGATACTCCTATTATTTAGGGAGGTTATGTCCAGCAGTAAACGTCTATCTGCTGATGAAATATTCTATAGTTAGTTGTGTTCAGACGAAGTCTGCATTGGAAGGAATTCTATGTAAGTTGGCAGCGAAGGGCATCAGAGCAAGACATCGCGCCGAAACTCATTGTTTCTTTATATTTCTATTGTTTATTACAACACAGTGAATTATTATTGATAGGTTATGCATTACTAAAGCGAAAGTAAAACTGAAATTATTTTTATTAATGAGACTACATTATTATGATATTTATTAACTAGAAAACTTTTTCATCTAAAATATAAACAAAAATAAGAATAATAGGAAAGGAATTATATAATAAAAGTGTAAGAGGTCTCAACCAATAATTCACTGGATCCAAGCTAAACTCACCAGCTCGTTATACTCCCTGCTAATCAACAAACAAGGCTTTGGCTACACACTAACCCGCATTGGGCCAGTGTGGTGGGAGATGGCCCAAAACCTCCCAATGTTTAGGGGGGAAATTGTCCAACAGTAGACGTCTATAGGCTGACGAAGAAGAAGAAAACTATTGCAAAACAGTCAGTTGCGTATGCGTAGAGGTAATGTTAGAAGAGTCCACCCCATAAACTCCCATAAGGTTGCCTGAAAGATGACAAAAGTAATGATATATAGAGTGAAAGGAGGAAATGTAGAATGAAAGGATAGACAAGTTAGAGAAAAAACGAAAAGGGGCAATGATAAGAACAAATAATAAATAAATAGAAAGACAACTCCCTTACCCACAACAGGAAGAGGAAATCTACAAAAAACACTCTCATAAAATGGACCGATAACCAGGAGCAAATCGCTGGAGGTTCCTGAAAGAAATATCTTAGAGATAATCGATTGGGACTTGTTGCATTAAGAATATAATAAACAATTATATAAATTTATATGATGATGTATTTTAATTTCATCTATTGTAGAAGGGTTTCTGATGAAGATATTTTTACTGGTGGTAGATTCCTGTTGCCGGAGACCGTCTACGTAGGTACCATATAAAATAAAAAGTAAAATGCAGTTATATATATACCAGTAGTTGCCCGTTGCATTCACAACCAAAAAACTATATAAAATTATTAAATTCAAAACGTTGTTACAATAACTATAAATAGCATTTGTCAGACATTGAGTTGGCAAAGCGACATCCCATTCTGCACGGACGCACGCCAAGAATGGAAAGATTTTAATAGGATTATACTTTGTGACTGAATGTTTATTTGTGAACATGTAATTGTGCTGCGTAAACAAATAAACGTATTTACCTATCTATCGTACCTCTTATTTCTACTGCCAAATAGTAATGTGCAAACATTACTGTGTTCCAGTTTGAAGTATGCTGTATGCTGGTGAATCGACTAAGGTAACGATACTTAACAATATACATCTCGAAGCGACGAGTGCAATGTGGTGCTGTGTATACCATTACCTTCAGTTGAATGCATTGCTTCTCTCGTCGACTCGTAGTATGAAAAAAATTACATGTACAGTTATTATTATGTTGTTAAATATGTCCTATTACATGATCTATCAGCAAAGTTATTAATATAATATAGATGAATATAGTAATATAGATTATTAACTATATCGAGCGGTTCAAAATATACAGAAATCGATTTCATATTGTCTACGGCCTCGTTATTTCAATTGTTAGTGGTAATAAAATTTGCAACGCGTTACGGCACATATATTTCATATATTAGCCAATGAATGTCGATTTTATCTTTTTTTATCATGTTAGAATATTTTTTTATACCGATTAAGTGGCAAACAACCATACGGGATGCATGGTAAGCAGTTACCGTAGCCCATAGACGCGTGTAGTACTAAAGGCATCAGTGCCGCGTTACCGACCTCGATATCACACTCTTTCTGAAGGATTCAACTCTGAAGCTCCTTGAAAAAACCTCGACAGGAAGTTCATTCCATAACTTGATGGTTTTAAGAATAAACCATACGCCGTAACGAACTTAATGTATTACCTCTTCTCTATAACACACGTCGCCTTTGACCTTAACATTGGAAATAATATATACCTCGAGTTCATTTATATAGTTATTTAATTATTCAACAACATTACAATCAACCGATTAACGTCCACTGCGGGGCACTGGACTTCCTCTGAATATCTGCACAACGATAAGTTTTATGTTGCCTGTATCCATCAGTTTCATGCAGCGATAAATTACTAACGAGGGTTTTATTTGTTAGATGGAACCGTTTTTTTGTTTCATAAAAAGGGTGACAGTAGGAAAAATAGAGGTCTCGAGGTGTGTATGGGATCCAACATAACAACTCACGGGACTAATCAATTGGCGAGGCTTTGGCTTCCCATCAACCCGTATTGAACTAGCGTAGTGGGAGATGGCTTAAGTCTTCTCATGATTAGAAAAGACCTATTTCTAGCAGTGGACATATATCAGCTGATGTTGTTCTAAAAACGCTATATGTTACGTGGAATCAAAAAAAAATTACATTATCCGGAATCGCAAAGTTACAGTTGCTGCTGTAAAGTTTCTGTTATGAGATTCGTTTCAAATACGGAAACAGTTTGCGACCTTGTCGCTGAACTTTTTTGTATTGTCACTAGAAAAAATAATTGGCAACGGCCTTGTGGTCATCGAACGTTAAATTGTGACCTACCACTACCGTTTGGTGACTAAGTAGTTGATACAGCCGCCAAACTCTAAATATAAGAGCAAAGGTATCGAATTAATTATAAGTCGCGGTCCAAATTCTCGAACTCGTTAGAAAGTCAGCAGTTCCAGCATTTTTTTTTCGAAAGATGTTTATGTTTTCGGTCACAACTATGACCGAGAGACCTTCTTAGATCTCAGGGCACATGAATCCGGACTCTGCGATCTGAAAATAAACTATATTTTAAGATAATAGAGCAGAAAGCTGAATGGGATAAGGGGAGGGTTGAAGAGATGACGAGTAGTTCCGTCATGAACCCGTACTTGATTAAGTACTATAGGAGCAAACATTTGTACTTTACCTTAATCCTATCCTTAATATCCCGTGACTATAGGCCTAATGGGATGGTTTCAATTGAATACATTAAGAGGGCTATTGAATGGTTAATAAATGATGCAATTAAGTATTGAGTCGACGAGATAAACAAGTCGTTCACCTGATGCTAAGTGATACGCTTGCCCATAACATGCCACTGTTTAAGATTGTATACATCATCATCATCCGTCAGATCTCCACTGCTGAACATAAGCGTCCCCCATAGTGGGATCACCTTAAAACGTAAGGTGTCATTACCACAATAATTTCACTAGCATACAGGACTCTACAAACTAGAATACAGTAATGTTTGCGGCTAGAATAGAACCTGCAGCAGTACCTTAGATAACGAAGACCTAGCACCAGTAAGGATAATTTAATTAAAGCATTAATTTATGTTTACTTTATGCAGCATGCCGATCGACCTCTACTACGTGCCAGGCTCGGCTCCGTGCCGTGCGGTGCTGCTGACTGCGCGCGCCCTGAATCTGAACCTCAATCTCAAACTAGTGGACCTGCACCACGGCGAGCACCTTAAACCGGAGTACCTCAAGGTGGGCCGATATTCTCGAAAAAATCAACCACCAAAAACCGAGAGGCCTTTCTTTTAAAAAGGCGAGAGGAGGATATTAAAGTGTCATCCAAGTAGGTGACAAAGAAAAACCTGTGTGTATGTTTATATATAATGATTTATAAATCTATCGTTTTCGTTTCTATACAGTATGTTTAATTTTCTTGAACAATAATTAGTCGGAAATGTTACAACTCAAATTCTTTTTCTATTTCCCCATGAACATTTCCAAAATCAACATTAAGAAGACAAAGACTCACGGCTAACTTTAAAGTCGTTTAAAAAGCCAATTCACACTTGGCCCTGGTAGTGGATAAATGTATTTAACTCTCTCTCAAGTTCCAGTAATTGGGACTGTTGTGATTTTTTTTGGATCTCATAAAAATGTTTAAAAGAGTTCGCCTTTTTAAACCTTTCTGTATGTATTAGATTAATGATCATAACTTAATACATTAATAAGAAGAGTCCAAACTGCTATTAGCGCGTTTGTTAAATTAACAATAAAGTTACGATTAGCCTAATTACTTTTAAATAAACTGTGATATGCTTACTAATAAAGCATTTTTAAACAAAATATTTTGTCTACTAGTGAACTTTAATGGAAGACAATGGAAGTAGGTAGGTAACTACCGCAGCGCCTTATTCCGCCGCCCAACGGTAGTATAAAAAGGTTACTGTGTTCCGGTTTCAAGGGAAGTTGTAGCTGGTAAAATTACTCTCCAGTAGGTAACAAGGTTAACAATCTTACGTGTCGATTCGTCGAGCAATATATAGTGTTTATTTTCCTAACTTTGCCATTGTTACAGGCAACCACATTGTTATGTGTGAGCGAATGATTAACCACCGTACGATCGTTTGTTACGTTTCGTCTATTAAAAAAATACAGAAATAACTTGATGTTACTGGTATTTGTAACCATATTAACCATTATATTGAACCAACTTCAAATCTGAACTACCAGAAACTGATCTCAAATAACATTAACCTTTAAATTCTGACTTGAATTTGCGTGTAGGTACAACTTTCAGAAACATAAAGGTAACATTCAAAATATTTACTCATGAAAGAAATGCTGAGAGAGTTATTAATTTATATGTATGTGCACGTATTGTATTTGATCAAATACATTTATTTATCAAGAAGGAAGGAAGTAAACGAGTTAAATAACATTATACCATACTTACACCAGCTGCTGTTTTTTTGAGTAATGTTTTCCGAAATCTAAACAAATATAATCACCAAATAATTACAAATGAAAAAGTGTTAAGTATCAGAGGAACAGTGAATTTATCAAAAATTTCTAAATCTTTCAGCTGAACCCTCAACATACGGTGCCGACGCTGGTAGACGACGGACTCACCCTTTGCGAGTCGCGGGCAATCATCACCTACCTGGTGAACAAGTACGGAAAGGCAAGCGGCTTGTACCCAGAAGAACCCAGGGCGAGGGCCTTAGTAGACCAGCGGCTATATTTCGACATTGGAACACTCTATCAGCGGTTCAGTGAATACTTTGTGAGTATCATGTCCAGATATCTTAAAAATTTTAACAAGCTAGTTAAATAGTGCAGCCAAACATTTAATCAAATAATCATTATTGATCACTTATAATACAAAAAAGGTTATTATTTCCATTTTTCACTTGAGGATTTAGTTTTTCTTGAAACATTTTCATCCTCTCCAAGTTTAATTTCAGCTACAAAAAGTAGCCAAGGTCTTTTACTTCAAGGTCTTATTTACATGTTTGATCGATTTCATTGAAATTTGATTAGAAATTGGATTGAAGTAAACGTGATGAAGTAACTAAAAAATATTCCTAATCAATACAATAAATACCACGGTATAATGTAGATTTGGGAATAATAAGCTAATTTTGATTATATATGGTGAATGTAACGTAGTCTTGTCTTAACAATTTTGTTGACTAGTAAAATAGAAAAGATTACTTTGGACATGGAAAAGCTATTTCCTATGGAACGTCGTTTCATGATCTAGAATCAACTTTAATCAATTTGTAACATGTATATCTGATTCAAACGATAGCGAAATGGCTGTGCTAACTATATAGTCTCACAATGAACAATTTGGTAATAATAAAACGTCGATTAATTTAAAATAGTAGTTATTTTGTCAATGTGGAACTGTGTATTGTTAAGCTTTGCCGCAAACATATTTTATTATTGTAAACTTCAATCGATCTATAATTGTATACCTTGAATTCACCACCTTTCACGACCTTCACGTAGACAATGTCACATCGGACACTTGTATTTGTTACACCGATATTTTTCATTGCGGTATAACCTTCTAATATTTACGTGCCAATGAAAAGACAATCAACTATGTATATATAAAAGTGTAATATTATTAAGAACGAACTACTATAAAGCTGTAGTCAGGACATTTCTTCTTCTCAATTGTTGCAGTCATAGTAAATTAATTTTGGAAGCATACCTGTAATGTAAATATTCATGTCTCCCTTCTATTTTAACTTAATTCAGAGTAATAAGACTTTTATTACACCGGCTGATGTTTATTTTTATAATTGCGGCTTTTCCCTGATATTATTATTCAGGGCTTTTTTAACTCATATTTACATCTTTTAATACTTATGCTATGTTATCATCTACCATAACGAATCCTGTACAAACATTTAATACATAAATATTACAAGTTCAGACATTGGATTGTACATGTCTGCAAATTACTGATTCGCATTGAAACCAAGGGCTGCGATAGAAACCAATTTTTTCTCCAACAAATACGTAACAAGAACCCATTGACACTAATGAAGATATTTTATTATTCAGTCCATTTCGTCATACAGGCATATTTTCAAGAAAACAATAATTTAAACGCCAAACTGATGCATGATAATGGTAACTGATTAGTACAAATATAACAAAGGGTTTTTAATCTTTTGTTACAACTTTTGAAAGTAAATAACTTGATTAATTATTTAATATATAACATGAAATTCTTCATAAATATCATAATTTAAAACCTTCATTTACAAAACTTGAAATTCACCATTTACATCGGCTTCAACTAAGTAAGATGTAAAATAAACATATTCTTATAGTACCCACAAGTATTTGCCGGTGCGCCAGCCGACAAAGACAAGCTGGCGAAGGTGGAAGATGCTTTGAGGATCCTGGACATCTTCCTGGAGGGGCAGAAGTACGTGGCCGGTCCCGGGCTTACCGTGGCCGACTTGAGTCTCATCGCAGGCGTATCTAGCTTTGAAGCGTCCGACATTGACTTCAAGAAGTTCCCTAACGTCAAGAGGTGAGCTAAGCATAACATGAAGAAGTCAATGAAACGCTACTTAACATGATCAAACAATACATCTTTACTTTCTCTCTCTTTCTCCTGCCCTGGTCCTACTTTATGTAGGGTCGGCATAACATGTTCTTCTCTTTCAGTCTCGCCTATCAGCCATCATCTCATCGGTTACCCCTTTCTAACTCATGTCCGGGAAATAGGTTCTTCAGGACCCTGGACCTGATAGCTGTATAACATCCGCACGGCCTCTTCCTCGGAGAGCATGAGCACCTCTCTGGGGAAGTAGTAGAATTGAAATAGCTCAACAACAGCATTCCCAAAGAGGGTTGATGTCAGACTGGTGGCCGGTCGTAAAAAGTTTAGCCAAAACTATTTACAAGGTCTTTACTTTCAAAAACTTAAAAAAAGAAAAGATACGTCTTGTAAGTAATGTTTAAAGATGTTTGACTTAGACACCAAACCAGTTTCTTTATCTAATTAAAAATACCCAGATTGTGACTTTACTATGTAACTTCTACAAGTATTAATCCTACTTTTGGCACCTATAACAATTATATTATCGCTATGGAGTAAGGAATTTTCGAAGTTAAACTAACGCTTCTCCTTGTTTATTCCAGATGGTACGAAACCGTTAAGACCACGGCGCCCGGCTACCAGGAGGCCAACGAGAAGGGCCTAGAAGCTTTCAAGGCCTTATGCAGTGGCGTGAAGAAGTAGACGGTGTCCAACATGGCGAAGAACGGGAAGCCGCGTCCCAATGCTAATAGCACAAACACAGCACCACTGTCTCACTCACTGCCGCTTCGGCTAGCTTTACATAAGTTTAAACGTTAACTATAATAAGGCACGATAAATAAATTATGTATTTAATAAGAAATTCTTTTCTGTTTTCCTATCATCTATATTTTATTTGATAAAAATATCATCATCATTATTTCAGTACTCAATTTGGCTAACCTCAAAATAAAGTTAGGCGGTCGGTTGGAGAAAACTATATTGATCCATTGCAGTTTTGTTAATGAAGAATACTCAAAATATGTTCACTTTTATGTTTTACAATAAATAAACCGGAGGTACTTATACCTGAATCATTGGTCTCAGAGAGAATGAATTTGAGATAGACTAGTATAGTAATTAGATTTATACTTCATCATATTTGTCGGTTGATAAAAACTGAAAGCCAGGCTTTCACAATGGAGCTGTAACCCGAGCCGACGCAGGCGTATCGAGCGTAGGTGCCTGGCTTATAACTGGAGCCTACCCCCATGACGAGGACCTCCGGTAACCAAAACTGGGATGTCGGTCACTCCGGAGACATAGTCCTCGAGGCGGTCGGTGTGCTAAGTGTCCCAGCACGCCGGAGCAGTTCCACGGAGAGCTTTTTCTTCCCGGTGGCCCTAACAAGCAGCCCTGAGGGGTCGCGGCGGTATGCACCGGCGTCCCCGCGGCTCCACGACTAGAGGGCAGAGAAGGACACCAGGGGGTTTTTAGTGGGTAGGAGTCCCACATATCCTCGCCGCCTCCCCGTGTCGGCGGTTAACTTGAGCCATCGGGTAGAAAGGTTTTTAAAAACTACATGCTTGAGACTACTGTCCCAAGTCAAGATGTTAAGTTAATAAAAACTGGGAGAGAACTGATTTTATTTAGCAATACAAGCTTCTTATATACTAATCTTATACAATGCGTCCTTATGGCTAGTTTATAAACTATATGTGATTAATGGATCTGTTATCCGAGTATAAAGGATTCCTATTTCACTTTATCAGTAATTGTTTTCTTTGTTCATTGTTGGCCTTTCTCTTATGACAATATAACTCCCCCGACAACAAAAAAAAGGTTATTTTGTAACTAGGTTAAATTAAAATTTACTGTATAAAGAAAAGTACAAAATTTATATTACATCCAACTTTTAATTTAATTAACAAACCATTTGTTATTTTAACGTTTTAACTACACTTTGATTAATTTATAATGAGACATAATATTACATAAATAATTTTTTTGATTTAATGTTATTGTTTCCTTGGTTCTATCATAAATAAGTAAGGTATTTAAAATGTTGAGACAGTTTTCACAGTACCAGTATATTTGTTAGGCTCCAGCTGTAAAGGTGGAAGACGATTCATTTACATGTTAAAATAAATCTTAACCATTGAAAGTACATAGTTTTGAAATACATTTCACAAGTCCCCTGTTAACAACAGAAGAAATTCAAGATGACTATCGATTTTTACTATGTCCAAGGATCTCCTCCGAGCACCGTCGTTTCGCTGACGTTCGCTGCGCTGGACATCGAGTCTGAAGTAAAGCCTCATTTCCTGGACTATTTGACCCACGATTTTCTCAAACCGGAGTTCATAAAGGTATAGTTTTTGAAAAGTTTCTTTTTGTATGATTACGTCTCAACGAGCAAGGTAGAGGTATTTCTTTAACATTAAATGTGCAGGTTGTAGCATAACAATACATAGACCTGTAGTTTTGGGCTATTAACAACAGAACTAAGTCCTGCCTGTCGTAGAAAGCGACTTAATGGGGTTCCGGGGTTCGAGAATTTTGAGGGTGGGGGCCCTCACTGCCCATTAGATGAGCCCGGGGAAGACTACAATTACGAAGTGGTCTCATATTTTTCG
>DWLS01003287.1:0-16059 GCA_018246255.1 Pachliopta kotzebuea | reverse complement strand
GAGCTTTGCAGAAGTTCTAGGGCTGATCTAGAATCGCTGAAGATATTAATTTTACTATCTTTTACTTTTTGTGCGAAAAACTGTAGAGCTTATATAATAAAACAATTTAGAAAGAGATTAATAGGATTAGGTAGTAAATTCATTGAAATAGATAGATAGTGTTAAAGAAAGGACATTGGCTTCATGTCGTCTAAAATCTCATCCAGAATTGAAGAGAGAATTTATTGTTAGGTCAAGAAAGTAATATATCTAGATCAGACGTATAAGTTTTGAATGCTTTAGAAATGTAAATCCAGCATTCAAGTTTTCACAACAAAATTAATAACTTAATAAAGCTGCTTACCCGTTGACACGTAAGCGCCTTTCTATGCTGGATAATGCTGATCTACAGTTCGCTGAATGGCACAGCGTGAGTTTACTATTCAACGGATTCAAATGTGAAAGAGGTGGTAAGTGCATAAATCGCGGTCTGAATGCGCTCGAGCAACTTGATGTTAAAGAAGAGAGATGGCCGCTTCCTGCTATCACGTATCTATTAGTGATGTGGCCAATCTACTGCATTTATGAATAAAAGCAACTCCAATTATAAATCAGATAGTTTTGAGAATTCAATAGTAAGTAAAAATATAAATTCAGCTTCTTTAACTTATTAACGACAAGTCCTACTGGGCGGTAGTAACAAAGTTGGTGGTAGTAACATTATCTACCAAACTTTACTTGGCTAGCGAGCTAGATAAATTACCTTGGCTCTCTTCTTTAAAGAAAACGCCCGAGTCCCAGCAGCGGGGATTTAAAAGACCTTTTTTATAAAGAAAATTTATAACAAAATGTTGACGCCAAATGACTGTAATTAAGTAAACTTTATGTCAGTTGTACCGAAACCCAGTAAATTTTGCATACTATTTATTGTATAAAAATTCATTAAGAAAACTGGTTTTTATCAATGATATAAAGATTAAAGAATTAAAGTTTGTTATAAAAAAAGTCTTTGTTACTATTTTAAAACGAACAAAGAAATATAAAGGTAAATGATGAGACGAGTAAGGTTATCACCTGATGGTAAGTGTTACGCTTGCTTATAACGTTGCGCTGGTTAAGATGGTATACATAGAACCACATTGCGCTCGTCGTTTTGAACTATGATGTTAAGTATTATTACTCTCGTAATTTGTTCAGCATACAGTACCCTTCAAACCGGAACACAGTAACGTTTGTACATTACTATTTGGCGGTAGGAATAAAAGCTGCAGTGGTACCTACATGACGGTCTCCGACAATAGCAACTTACCACATATTTTTAATTTACTTATATATATATATATGTTTTATTTTATGTTCTTTTACTCCACTTTTACGACCTACATCTAAATCTCTAATCGTTTGCGGCAAATTTGGTCCGAGAAGTATGAAAGAAAAAAAAGAAGGGTAAAAAATATGTGAAGTATGAATGAAAAGAAAGTAAAGCAAAAGGCTCTTACCTACAACACGAAGGGGGAACAAATGTAAAACACATAAAAAAACTCATTGTCATTTGGTTTATGTTGATATTGTTACTTAAGATTTGAGAATTCCCATTATTTTTTTTTTAATTAGTAAAATTACTATTAAATCCGTTGTTACTGACCAACACTATAAGCGTATGATTCACGCATTTACATTAGAAACAAAATAGATGCTGTGTGAATAGTTACAATTTGCATCTTGGATATTATCCTTGGTGGATTTACCCTAGGCCCAGGAAACCCTGGCCTAAGATGGCCAGATATTAGGGGTTGCCAATCGTGAAAAAGTAAACTCATCATGTGCTCAATATGATGGGTGCAAGTAAAATATGCAGCGACGGAAGTGTGGGAGGCGATGCGTGTAAGAAGACGAAACAGAAAAGAGTGGAAGATGGGAGAATGAAAGACGAAAGAATAATTGTAAACATAAATAAGTTTAAATTTTAATTGTTTTTTTTTGTGTGGTATCTATTTGTATTTTTTTTCTGTTCTCTTCACAATTTGAAAGGTTGACTGGAAGAGAATGCCTTGTGGCATTATGTCCTCATTTTTGTTTACTTGTCTCTCTTGTACACAATGTTTTTCCTTTTGTTGTTATTATACAAATAAAGTTTAAATAAATAAATAAGTATAACGATAAAAGGAAATAAAGAAGAGAGTACATAAAATCTCCTTCCCTCTTTGCGGGGGAACGCAGATAGCGCTTATGGCGCGACTGCCAACACTATTGGTAATGAAAACGCGACAAGTAATCAGCCAGTTGTAAATATGACATTGCTAGTAAATGAATCGAAAACCTCTGGTTTCGAATGCAACTGGCAACTATTAGTTAACATATTAATGCGTATAAAACAGTTTTCGCTACAGAATTGAAGTGTCGCTTTGTTAATAGATGCGCGGCGGGAACGGGCGCGACGTCCCGCTGCGTACGCGCATCTTGCGGTACACGCAGATTTATGTTCAACTAGTGCTTTTTACAATCTTACGATTTTTTTATAGTGGGAAAGAGTGAATAGAAGGCAGTATGACAAAAGATAAGGATATATAGAAAGAGTGAAAGAAGGAAACGTAGAATGAAAGCATAGACCAGTTAGGGAAAACAAGAAAAGATGTAAAGCAAAGAGAGAATAACAAATAAATACAAAGACAGGAGGAGCTTTACCCACAACACGAAGGGGAACGCTTGAAAAATTAAAAAGAACAGGAGGCAGTGTGAAACAGGCTTTGTGAATTTGGGTTGCTGTGTGGTAGGAGGAAGCGTATCCGTATGATCCTGCAACTCAAGCAAACCAATGAAAGTATTACCTTCATGATGCAATAATTACGTATTTACTTTGTGAAACGAGGATCTCTGCTTCTGATTCAGGATCACTTGTTTGCTCTGCGGATTTTTCGTATCTGCTTGGCCAGTTCCCACAAATTTCTTGCATCACCGTGTTCCTGTTATCAATATATATGAGCCAGGGAATTCTAAGTGAGCGTGCCTCATCATCCACGGGTCTGTTGGCACTGCATACTATTTGAAATTGATGTCAAGTATTTGGTTGTTAAATAAAAAAAAAAACTGTTATTCCTAAGGTCTATGATTTGGTTTTATTTAAATCACAGAGATTTTTACTCTTGAGATCTTTACTTTGTCTTTCTGTTTTCAAATACAATGTATCTTATCTTTCTAGGATCTTTTTTGTTTATATTTTGTAAATTTACCGCTTTAGTTTTATTTTTGAAAAAAATGTACAACACAGAAATTAATCTTTTTCCTTTTTTTATAATATATGTTTTTTGATACGATATATCATATCGTATCCGTCAGGTATTAAAAGGATTACGGTGTCGGTCACTTTGTACTTGCGACGTTTAGATAAAGGATTCCTATATAAGAGGCGCAACTATCAGACACAATATTTATGATTGAACAATCAATAATCGAATCAAATTCAAGGATGAATTGTTGTTTAATTAAAAGCACAGGGTAAATTGCTTTTGAGGCCGCAGATATATCATCATTTTCCAATCCACTTCATGTGGGGTTTACTTTTCTTTTTAATGAATCCTGTTGCCTGTGTAAATATCTTCGAATGAAGAAATCTTTAATGATTTAAATGCCATATATTCTTGTCGTAAAATATTGATTTCATTGCCTATAATATTTCAATTGGAAAGTTTTAATAATTCACGCTGTTGAGGGAACCGTTTATAGGTAAATCTTGTGAACTCGTGCTCAGGAACTCGTGCGTTTGCGTTAGATACTAATTAAAGTGTTAGTGTAACAGAGTTACGGCTCACGTTTCATTCCGCATAGTTTCCACTGTATTGAAATAAAGCCTATTTTTAAGTTTATGTGATGATACAAGCCGGAATATTACTTGGTGGTTAGTAATGTCTTTATGATCGGACGAGCTCTTCTCATGACGGTAAGCAATTATTAATTGTATAAGTCTAGGAGAAACCTGATGATGTTTATGGGTTTTTAGTTGAGACTTTTACATATTAAAGTACTGTTCTTATAATTTTGCGTCAATTGATATTTTTAAAGTGGTAGCTAGAGTACAGTAATGTTTGCAGAGAGCTACTTTGCCATTGATAGAGACGCTGCAACGATATGTGGGATAAAACTATTTAAAACATAATCATCATTATCAGCTGATAAACGTCTGTTACTGGATATAGACTTTCCCCAATAGTGGAGGGATTTGGCCATATCCTACCACGCTGGTCCAGTGCGGGTTAGTGGGAAGACAAAGCCTCGTTTATTGATTAGCAGGGTGCACCACGAGCAGGTGATGTTAGCTTGGTTCCGTTAGTTGTGTGGGACCACTTACACAATTAACCCTAAATACCTAACGTATACAGGTATCAGTTCCATGCCTAACTTGACTCAATCGAATTCCTTCATCATAGCGTCACTATGACCAACGTATTCACGGGGACGTTTCTCGAGAAGCGTCCTCGTAAAAATTAAACTATTAACATCAATTAGGCAGCGTCGACGGCCCCGGCTCGCTGGTGACTGACCGATAGGTGAACCGGACTGTAGCCTTGCTGCTGCTTCCCTGTAGCCTACTGTAAGGAAATAGGGTACATTTTCAAATAATTTAAATATAAATAGAGCGGTATCCGTAGGCACGTAATCGTCGAATTAAATTGGGATAGAGGCGTTAAATAAGTAAATTCTCGGATGCGGCCGCGCTCGTGTTTTTGTAGTAGCTGCGTAGTGATGTCAGGAATTGTCATATTATTTAGTTATTCTACTGGTGGTTCTTTAAAAGCTGTCTAGGTCAAAGGTATCAGCTGTATAGTGCGCGAATATTTTTTTCCGGATAAAGAGCGCATTTAAACCGCTAAGTGGACAATACAGTGAAATATAGGCATCTTAATATTAAGTGGCTATATTATACTTCTTTGTCAGTTTATGTTACAACAGAAATAAAAAATAGTAAATGAAAATACAGTTCTCTTATTAAATGCTTGTTTAGTCTTGATTTTGATATTCACTGCTGACTATAAATAGAGGTCCAAGATTAAGAGCTGAACTGCAGCATATCGGAACGAAGTCCAAAGGTTGTAAGGAGAGAATACTGTGGTGTGTGCATTTGTTCACAAATAACTTCACAATGACTTATATGCTAACTTAATCATGTATAAATGACCTCGTGAACGTAGGCCTCGTGTCCTAACAGAGAAAATATTAAGTGACCTATTTATAATTATTTTATTTAGCCGATCACAAGTACATTAGTATCAAATCTTTGACATTATATTATCTTTAGATAGATTTTGACGTGCAAAAAGTTATATTCAATATTTATTAAACATATATCTAGAAATTTAAAACCGCGATAGCCTAGTCGTTTGAACGCCTGCCTTCCACTCTGAAGGTACCAGGTTGTAATCCAGCCTGCACCAATGAATTTTTTAATTTATATGCAGTTAGTATAGCACCAATTAATATCACGTGGATTAAGCGATGTATCAAAACGAGTTGCTATAAAAATAAAATTAATACCTGAACATCCCATACAGAGGTACCCAACAAAAAAATGAGAGTGACGGCATGTTTTTATACACACAATTTTAAATGCGTTGACTGTTGAAGATGGAATTATCTCAAAGTTTCTCTACTGTCTGATAGTGCGCTCTTCACATCAGTTGTTGTAAGGAGTCGATGTCCCATCACTAGTTGGTTCCAAACGATCGCCAGTAGCAAGTCATGCGCCTTAATGGCGTACCGAATTAATCGTCGGTAACAAACGCCCCCCCTGATGGCTACCTACCGCTACCCGAGCCGGTGTCGCACGCCGCTCCACAGAAAGCCCTATTGCATTAGCCAGCCACAATCCAAACTATTTCACGGTAATTAAATGTATTACGATTCTTGGAATTAAGGATTTTTTGTCCTTCTTCAACATTGTCACGATAGTCAAAATTTTATTTATTACACATATAAGTTTGTTTCTAGTTATCTGTTGCCAGAGACCGTTTAGGTAGGTTTTACTAAATCACCTATTTCTGCTATCAAAATACAGTGTAGAAACATTACTGTTTTCAAATTTTAGAAACTAATGAGATTTTAGGTCATTAACATTTATTTGTTTTTTTAAAACCTTTACAAAAAGAAACAATAAAAGAATAATTTTTTTGCACTATACCATACCTACTAGATATTCTATAATAATCTATAATTTCTAATGAATTGTTCCTCAATATTTCAGAAGATTCTCAACAGAAAAAACGTATTGTCAATTACCAACACAAGCCATGAATCAACAAAAACCCCAAACTCTTCATCGTCAAATGCATATTAAACTATTTAATTTATATTTAATTAATTTCTTCTGTTCACTATCACAAAATCTATATACTATTCAAAATACCATGAAAGTCAATTATCTGTTCTGCTGGAATTAATAGATCCAGTTAATTTTTTACAAAGTTGCCACCATACAAAATATTTACGCTCTCGCTCGAGGCAGTTTAACACCTTGAATGATTTATGAAACCAACGTTTTATTTAACCGGCTCCATATTAGGAGTTCTTCGAAATAAAATGGATCTAATCTTAAATATTTAGTAACAGCGGCAGATATTACACGTAACGGGAATAACCTAGTCATTAGAACGTTGTATGATTTTACGCTAAATTTATGATTCTCTAACGGTCCGTGGTAAGAGATAAATGCTAATGATGATCATGAACAGCATCAAAAGACTTGGAGTTAACTGATTCATACGATTCTCAGTTTTAACTATCCATGATAATTTCTATTATAATCTTGGCAATAGATTGTAGGCATAAATTGTGAAAAATTATTGACTGTCATTTTAAGCCAATAAAGCCATAAGTATTTCTTGGTACAATCAAGATAACCTCCGGGATTGAGAATAATAATTTTTCTTAACTGATTGAAGACGCGACTACACTGAAGAGACGAGGAAGACGTTAATTCGAAGTTGATTGGTTAGGATAATATACAATGCACTTAGGTCCTTTTTTATGGTTCTACAACGGCGGATGGCTAGACTTTTAACCCATATAGGCGCGCCATACAAGACTATAGGTCGTACTACCCTCGCATTGAGACGGCAAACTTCCTCTACTGGAGATTGGGTAGTAGTCGGTGTATTGCATCTGCTATCCTCTCTATCCGATGAACCAAACGCCCGAAATGTTCTTCGAAGCATGCACTAAAGTTTTACTGATCTAGACGGTCTCTATATAACATATTACAAGTAAAAATGTGTATACATTGTCCTTAATGTATAAGATGAGGAAATAAACAGAAAGTTAACTTAATAGTAAGACATCTGCAAGAAACTAAATATTACACCTGAGAACAAATATGATATACAGCTCGCTAGCTGTTTAAATTTTTAAAACAGTTTATTGCGATTTGTAAGCAATAGCGTCCATGACCAACATGTGACGCTGTAACTACTCCGGCATTAAGCCTATGAATAGATACAAACCGCTTGTTCAACATGACTACGTAAATACCGTTCGTTAGATCATAACAAATTGTTACACCGAACCGACAATTTTCACAAACAATCCGAATCTCTCACGAGTGTTATTAGGTGTTGCAACACCATGTAACACGTGGGCAACGAAATGATTTGCTCTCGCAACACTCGAACAGACGGACGTACCGGACAATGATTTGTGCAAATTATACGTCAAGTACGGCGTTGCGTGATTTGTTCCATGTCCATGTCTATATTGATGTATGGAAGGAAATACCTGAATGAGGTTGCTGTCTTATAAATTTATATTGAATATAAACTGGGAAATAATATCTGCGGACTAAAGTATAAGATTTAAAGGAGCGTTGAATTATTGTTGTAAATAATAAAGGTTCTTCTTTTGTCGGAGATCGTCGAGATAGATGCCGCTGCTTATAACTGTTGCTAAACAGTACTGTGTAAACCATAAGATCATCTTGCTCTTAATGATTTTTTCTAATCTGTAATAGTTTAACGGATTCTGAAGGATAAATAAATAATAAATAATCATTCAGTAATATCAATTACAGAAGCTGGTAGTGTGTGATTATTAATGCAAGGGTTATACAATATTTATTGCGATATAACTGTTAATGTTATTGAACAGATAAACAAAAAACAAAACGGGTTAGTAGAAAATGTCACTCGTAAGGTATCAGCAAATAAATAAACAAGTACAGTTCCAGCTGACAAGCCCACTGACGGTACATTGCGTCGTCCACGAGACGACGCAGCGTGGGCGTCGCTCGATCGTGCTCTGAATTATATATTGGACGATCGCGCAATTATTGCTTACCATCATTATGTACCATCACAGGCGCGAGTGATTAATGTGCTTAATTAAATTGTTTACACAAAATTGGGCCTTATAGATTCAGAGTAAAATTCAAATTTTTAAACACGTAAGCATCATATTATTAAACTTAGACATTATTAATTGTAAAAGTTAGGAAGCGATCCATGATTGGAAAAAGTGCTTAGAATTGGTATAGCCTGTTTGAAATCGTTTTAAGATCTTATCTAGATTGCAGCGGCCGCACAGAATCATAACGTAGCAGTCAATACTCAGATGTAATTGCGTCATTATATTTTATGATTTCCGTCATGAGTCTTTTATGAATTTTAAATGGATAATGGATGTTATTTATGTTACTTTCCTTTGGTAAATTTTATTAATATAAATTTAATTTCCTTCGTTAACCGCGTCATGAAATCCATAATCCAAATAATTTGTATGATCATGGCGTGAAAGTTTAGAGAATTTAGTCAAATATTTGTTAGTGTAAATCAGATATACAAGTTTGGAATTTATATTTGTGTTTTAAGAACCTGACAACCTTAAAAACAAACTAATCTTTGTTCAATAAAAAGTAGTTTGTATTGCATAGTAAATAAAAACACCAGTACGCAGACTTCACGCAAACAGTTTTATTATCTCATTAGCTTGAAGAATAACTTTATAAAGTGTCGCAGCCGCGGGACATCGTTCATTATCAACCGATAATGGCTTTAATGAAATCCTACATTTGTCTCTACCAAAAGATTCAATTCCTTTTTCACTATCTATTTAAGAGTTATCCAAGGCGTTTCTAGTAAAGCTTTCGATAACGTTGACTTGTGCAAAGCGAGCATTGCACCGTTTGTTTCAAGATTATACAGATCGGTGTTAGTGATTGCAGTAATGGGGTCATTACGGTAGAGCCTGGAGGCGTCAGGGTTTTCTGCAGCGCGGTACACCGCGTTAACAGGTGGTTCCCCCGGGGTGTGCCACCGGGTCCCACCGCGATGTTATCGGCGTACTCTTATTGTTACAGTAATGCGGTAGAATGGGCGCTAACCGTTCGTATTGCTGTCGGCAATTGTATGATTATTGCAATTTAAACTGAAAACTTACTGTTATTATTTTTTTTTCAAAGATAATAGTAGATCTTTAACATTTAATAGAATATTAGTAATAGTAACAAGTTAATATACAATGCTAAATTTGTTACAGCGTTTTTTTGTAATAAAAAGATAATATTGAGTAGTTATGAAGTTGCCGAATAGAAATTTATTTTATAATCTGACCTGCTATTTAAAATTGTTGATCATTATAATAGTGTTAAAAGCTATTCCAAGGTTTGCGTCACAACTAAATTGGCGATAAGATCTTTCGTCTGTAGACGCAACGTTAAAGTGCGGTAGTCTAAAAGACGTTTGTAACTGAATTCGTTTTATTTGGCCCGATCGGAGCACTTGTTAGCCTTTATCTGTTGACACCTGTCTTCTCGTTCAGAGTCTGATACTGATCTGATCAGCTTCAGAGCAATGATGGCCGGCCCACGGGCTTTTATTACATTCGCATTCAACACGTTTATAAAAGTAATCGTTTTTATCTACAATTGGCTAATACATAACCTACATTTCACTTGACAATGAGGACAAAGACAACGATGCCTACACCTACATTACTTTGGCTTTGATATGTTGATATTCGGAATTCAGCTGTGGTATTGTTAATATCACGACAGATCACGCCCTGATGATGGAAGTTAGATAGCAGATTCGAAAAATACGTACCACTGTAAAAACTTCTGCTTATCTCGATAAGGAATTAAATTAGGTAGTTACAACTTGATCATTTATATTACTCTCGGTCTGATTTCCGGTGTGAATTTGGAATTCACTATTTCATCGTCTACAAACACAAGTTTTGTTTTAATTAAAGTTATAAGCTGTTTACCCGTTTCAATTTTATTGCTATTGGGAATATTGATTAATTTTTTAATGTTATACAGCGTGTTTCGTAAGGTTGTATGAAAGTAACTCGAAATCTCTTGTTCGAATAACTCACGCCGCGCGACCCGGCGCTGTGATGAATGTGCTGCAAAACGCCTCGAGCACCGCGCTGTAACTGCCCCGTGAGAACTGTATGACGCTTGCTCTGTCTCTTAAGCAATAACGATTAATAGACCATCAATGACCCACGTTGATAAATATCCGTATTATTCAGCAATTTTTTATTTGTTTACCCGTCGAGACAAGCATGGCATTGAACTGATGGTAAGCGATGATATGCTTGCTCATAACAACGTGGCGCTGGTTGAGACAGTATACAAAGTATCACACTCCGCTTCCCTCGTTACCCCAGCAATTACACTAGCAAGCACCCTTTAAATCAGAACATAGTAATATTTGCACATGACTATTTGGCGGTAGAAATAGGAGCTGAGGTGGTATCTACCTAGACGGTCTCCGGCAAAAGATACCTGCCATCAGTAATGTAGTGAACTACTCGTATTTTTTTAATTTGATAAAGTTGAACCGAATACCTTCATTTCCCATTGATGCCAAAGTTCTTCCTGCCGTACTTATTCATGGCCGAAAAATTGCTTTAAATTAGCCGAGCTTTTTTAGCAAGCCGCTAAAGAAGATAAAGGTTGCGCTACGTTGTGGTTATCGCTTTGATGTCTTATATGTGAAGATTCCTTAATAATCTTACTAGCTATAATGTACTTAAAATCAGAACACGGTAATGTTTGCATAGGTTCTTGAAAAATTTTTGCTGAACGGTCCCTGGAAGTCCTGTCTGGAATGTTTGAATATTATGAATATTCTAAATAAAAGATTTATTTTAAGATACTAGACGAGGTTGTCTTAATATATTTATATGTTTACAAAGAATGATATGTGAGAAAGTTTTGTGCTTGTTTTATATTATATTTCTTGTTTAGTAATTTTTAACCCTTGCTGAATTAAAATCAGAATTCAAAAACGTTTATATTCTACTGCTGATAGCCATACTACCACGGTGGTATCTATATTGTCTACCTACAGTAAGAGGATCTCTTGGTAATATTTTTTATAAATAAAGAGTTTAAAAATCTTCAATGATTATATAGTAAGCATTGATCGTTTGATATCGTCACAGTAAATTGTTATCAGCGCCCACGTCTATTGCATTATTTAAGTTAAAAATATGAAGATATCAGAATTTCCGTCCAAGTCTGACATCCCCTGCTTAGTAATCCTACTTTAATGAAATGATACGAGTAAATCCAAGTTCAATCGAAGAGTTGGGAGCCGACGTTGTAACGAGGCGACGGGGAAGCATATTGACTCCAGGCTTGATTTAGTGGCATGGATCCACACCCACGCGTAGACGTAGATTCTATAATGCCTATACTAGTCAAAGAACTGTTAGAAAGTTTCTTTTTAACTTAAAATTTTCTATATATTTATTGATTATTAAGTTGAAAAGAAATGTTTATAGTTTTTCCAGTAAAATGATGAATTTGTATAGAAGCTGCGGTGGCTAGATGATCTTCTACACTTAGCTTAGTAATTGAGAGATATTCATAAACCCTTACTGAAGTACAACAAATCTAAACCTAGATGTAATTTAGGATTTTCATTTAATGTGTTAATGAAGTAGCTGATGATGTTAAAGATATTTAAAGTTTTTTGGACGAAGTTTATCATCTTCAGTTTTGTTGTTGATGCGTTCTTAAAGTTAACTCACTGGAGTTAAATAGTTACCGTCTCTCCGACTAATGTATACACATGATTAAGAAATTTCACCCTAATGCTCGATAACCCCGAACACTTAGCTTTTGAATTGTTACGATAAAGAATGTAATGCGTTCCAGCCGCGCTTTGTTGACGAGCGTACAGGGGCCCGCTTGGGGACATGTTTATGCGTCAGCCCTTTATCACCAGGTTTATTGAATTCGAATAAAATTATCTGTGGGAACCATTATGTGGTATAGCTATTGATTTGTGGTTTAACCGTTAATTTGTTTTTTTTTTATAAATGCTTACAATTGTCCTCAATTTTACATATAGTTGATTGGCCGAAGATAGAGGGGCGTGCTTTGAAATACTCTGGTTTTCGGATCAGCGCTGCTATGGAGTTGAATTGCAATCAATTTATAGGTTACGCTATGTATGTGTACAGTAACGGTAATATTTAAATTGAAATGTACTAGCCGTATTAACACAGATATGAACCTGTATCAATCACGGCGGTGCGCCCGCGAGCGGTTGCCGAGCAATTTGGACGCGAATCGCTTGTTAATTTGTATTAAGTAAATCACTATAGAAATTATTAACCGCTCGAAGCGTATCAATTTATTTTTGCTGCCACCGATGCGGCCATTTAATAACGCCACAGGCTAGCAACTGACAGAGACCATAAACGAGTATAGAATAAAATAACTTCAACAATAATTATTTAACACTAAATATATTTATATGTGACCCGCTTTTCTTATGATAAATGTTTTGAGCGTCTTCCCCATAAATAATCTTAGGCTTTAATTTCTTCGCTGATATGTCAAAAGTTTTTAAAAACTATAGCCTCACTTTTAAAGAGTAAATTAAAAGAAAATTAAAAAGAAAAGGTTAAAGAATCCTGGTCTTGTATCAAAGTGTTATTGCTGTAGGGATTTTTACTTACCAATATATCATGTTCTCGTTTGACTGTCTTCGTCTTATATATATAAGAAAAATAATCTGTGGTTATATACTCTGTGTACCGTAGACACTATGGTATATAACCTATGATTAGACCCGCTGACGAGCGAATCTGTAATTTCAGTAATTCGTAATCGGTTTGTCCGGCGACGGCACCTTTCCGGGTGCGCTTTGTTATAGAGAAACGGTCGATTTGTATTATTTCGCTGTCGACCTTTTCGAAGAATACGCTTTTGTATAAATGGTAAATTAACTAAATACCTCACTGGCTCAATGGTTAATGTACGTATTATTCCCAGGTTCGATTCTAGGCCATATGTTTTGGAGTTTGGTTGGTGGCAGGATTTCTGAACCTGTGTAATTAGTTGCTAACCTCGTATTGTAATTCTGTTGCCGTAACAGCATAGTTTTATTTCATATGACAAATGAGTCCATGATTACCCTATAATAAATAAAAATAATAATAATACTTTTACTAATTACATAAGCTTCTTTTTTGTATAATTTATTTTATTGGCAATCAGACTGTGTTTTAGTATACAAACTTGACCAGTGCTAATACCATTGAACTATGAACTATGAGTTTTGTAGAGAATATTATAATACGAGGTAGAAATAAATCTTACAGTTCTCGAATATATCACTTATTATTACGTAAACGATATTTTCATCTTGTCTCTTTTCATATAATATAAATATTATTTAAAAAGGACAACAAACAAATTTTCATCAAAGTAGATTATAATTTTAAAAAATAGTCCTTGATGATAAGTTTTTAGTTTTATTTAATGTATAGTCTAGTCTAGTGATTCCCAAAGTAGTCTATATCGACCCTTAGGGATCTATGATAACCTGCAAGGAGTTTACGTCAGCAAAAAAAAATTTAGGGTTCGTGAAATGGAAATGGGGGTCCACGATAGTGGATCTCAACACATACACTGATAGTACCTATTTACTTATATCATACTATCTTGTAATAACAAAACATATACATTATTTATAAAAGTACCTATGAAGAAAAAATTTATTATATATGTGTAAGTTGTAGGATGTCGGTATCCGTTTGAACTTGTCAAAACCTGAGAGTCGCAGTTTCAGAGCTTCGCTAACTTGCACCGACTTGTTCAATTCGTCACTCTATAAATATGAATGTGGGATAAATAAATTTATTCGTTTCCTGGGTTTTAAATTAAATTCAATTAATAAATTAACATGTGTTTTTACTTTAAGTTTTTAACACTAAACTTCACTACAGTTAGAAATTTACAGGAAATCAATATCAGGTAAATAGGGGGCCTACACAACACGGAAAAACATGGCAAGGGGTGTACGACACAAAAAAGTTTGGGGAACTGTGGTCTAGTCTAAAGAATATTTAATTAAACCATTTTAAACAAGACAAAGATCAAGAGATCATACAGCCTAAGCAGCTTTAATTGAATGAGCTCCATTATAAGATATTACATTTTAAAACTTTTTTAAATTCCAACTTAATGTTTGTAGTACAGTTAAATAACTTGGAACTATAAAAACCCGCAACCTACCAGGGTGTTAAGTTGTAAAGAAATCTATGTATACCGTTACGAGTAATCGAATTTGTTACCACCCAAGAGCATGTAATTCGATTCTTTAACGAGCGATTTCTCGGTCGTTGTACAATCGTGCCGGTGTTCCGGCGGCGTGACGTCACAGCGTGACAACACGCCGCTACCGCGTTCCGGTCTACTCGCATACCTCTTTTTTTACTACACGAGACGAGTGGAACGTTCACCTGATAGTAAGTGATACGCTTGCTAACAAAAACACTATTTATGATGATTGATCAATGAGCTCATCATCTGATGGTATTGGCTGACAAACAGTACTGCTACATTTTTAAAGGTGCTGTACTTAGAGAAATTACTGG
This sequence comes from Pachliopta kotzebuea, assembly GCA_018246255.1. NCBI lineage: Eukaryota > Metazoa > Arthropoda > Insecta > Lepidoptera > Papilionidae > Pachliopta > Pachliopta kotzebuea. Next base: position 1,197 of record DWLS01003287.1, on the reverse strand, counting down.
GGTAACGAGACTTAACATTATATCTCAAAGCGCCACGTTGTTATGGATAAATGAATCAATTATCAGATGAACGTCTTGTTCGCCTTAAAGAATAAAAAAAATTTAAATACTTTGGATGTTTTAATATTGATCTAAACTAGTTTGTTATTATTCATGATGAAAGAAAACATACTCTGTTTCTAACAAATACAAACTACTTACCAGTAAAATTTACCAAACTGTAATATATTCATGCAAGATATTAAAAGTAAGATATAATATGAAATGTAATAGAAAAAGAAAATAAGAACAATGAACTAAGAATAAATAAGTAGAAGATAATATTAGGAATGAAAGCGAAATAGTAGGTAAAGGTAAAAGAAAGCAAAGAGTAGAAAGAATAACAGAAAATCAAGGCCCTTACATTAAGAAGAAGAACGCTAATAAAAAAGGGTTCCACATTACAAATCACGGAACCCAAACCAACCTCACCTGCTGTGGTGCAAAAAAAATCAATTCATGTACGATGATTTTTTTAGTGCAAGATAATATAAGTTCTTTAATTAACTAGTAAATGTTGTATGGGAAGTATACGAGAAGGAATAGAATGTAAAATGGGAAAATAGAAGAAAGTACAAAAAAGAGTATAAGTATGAAAGAAGGAAATATTAATTAACATTAAAAAAAAACACCGTAGACAATCCTTTTTTTTTTTCGAGTGAATCTTCAAAAAGATACCTTGTCTTTTGGGGGGAAGTCAAGGTTATGTGGAGATTTTTACCCACTAAAACCTCCACGGTGGTCGTTCTCTGCGTTTGGAGAGGTCACGAGATCTCCGTTCGGAACACAACCGCGGCCTCTCTGACGTTATGGTGGCATAGCCCGTCCCAGGGACTGAATCATCCAGTCCTCAACACCTGTACATATACAGACACGACAGCTGGAGATCACGTCCAGTCATTAGTTCATTTGTTCAACCGAACCGAAGAGAACAACGCCGAAGACTAATGTTGAAGAAAGTATTATGCACCTTCTTATAGATTTTCCAAAGTATTCAACAGGACAGATATAGAGATAAGAATAGACAAGAATATAAGTAAAGAAAATCTAAGCGAAATAATAATGTCGCATAATAAAGAAGAAATTTATGGAAAAGATTACACAGGATGCTGTTAAAAGAAACAAAAATAATTAGCAGGTATCATATTTATCGGCTTT